>JAJHSJ010001525.1:0-111878 GCA_021015155.1 Magnolia officinalis | reverse complement strand
TCTCTCTCTCTCTCTCTCTTTCATTTTTCTTTTCTTGTGATGTTATGATTGTGTGGCCACTTGGATGGACCCCACAATGGAGCATGTTTTGGATCCAAACCATCTAAAGGTGGGGCCCACTTTACATATGTATTGTAACCACACCACCTCACCATATGGTGGCCCACCTATGAAGGGCCCACCTTAAAGGCATTGCACGCCCAAACAAAAAAAAAGAAGGGAGAGAGTCCAGGGGCTCTCTGGACGTGGGAAGGAAAAACACAAATGTTGGCTTGATTTTCAAGCCTTGGAAGTGGGCCACTTGTATAGGACCCACCTTGATGAATGTATTCAATCTAAGCCGTCCACCATTTTTCCCAGCTCATTTTAGGCGTTGAGCCGCAAAGTGGAGCTGATCCAACTTTCTCGTGGGCCACACCTTGGCTAACAGTGATGTTTACCATTTAAAGACACCTAAATCTTTCTACACGCCGAAAAATACCCTATATTGGTCTTGATGGATTGGTATCGGGCTATGGAAGCCAGTGGTTGGGATGGATTTGGCTGACGCGGGCCCTACACTCAAAAAACCACGAAAAATATGGTTTCAAAAAAAAAAATGAAAACAACAGCAGCAGCTGTTGCTGCTGCCCTTGTCAGAAGCGCCCAGGCGCTGGCGGGCGGACGGTGGGCAGGAACCCACGGCTCCAGCCGTGGGCCCCACCTTGATGTTTATTTGAAATCCAATCCGTTCATGAGGTGGGCCACTCTCTGAAGTGGGCCCCCTCCAAATTCCAGGCCAATCCAGATCTCGGGTGGCCCACATCACAAGAAACAGTGGGAATTGAACTCTACCGTTGAAACCCTTTCTGGGTCCACAGAAAGTTTCAGATCAAGCTGGAATTTGTTTTTCCCCTTCTTTCAGGTTTGTGCGACCTTATGAACGGGTTGGATGGAAAATAAACGTTACAGTGGGCCCCACATGGGACCCACACAGATGTAGTTATTTTATATGCTCACCATCCAGGCTGAAGGTGGCACCCACCAACATGTATTGTTTCATTCGCCGCCGTCCAGCAAGTTGCTGGACGGCCAGTAGGCCCCACGTGGGAGCCCATTGTAATGTATGTGTTCCACACCGTCCACTGCTATGAACGGTGGGGCCCCACCTGACATTTGGCATGCGCCTGAAGCTGGGTCTGACCCTCAATCAAGTGGGACACCATGATGGATGGGCTGGATTTGCTGACCAACATCTATGTGGGCCTCAAAATGGTATGAATGTTTTAAATGGTGCACGGCCCTCTCCACTGCTGCATGTGGTGTGGCCTGCACAAGTCACGGATTGACTTAATTTTGAGACCTAGGCTTAGGATGGAATGGTGCATCTAACTGATGGGTTAGATGTTTGACAAACATCAACGGTAGGTCCCACACTGCTGGACCTCATGGAGCTGAACGCCAGCTCGAACTCATTGTGCTTTTTTTCCATATATAATATGTGTGTGTGTGTGTGTGGGTGTGTTGTGTGTGTGTATGTATATATATGGGTATATGTATTATGTATATGAATATGTACATGTATATGTATATATTATTTTCTATTATATTGTATATATTATATATATCATTAATATATTATATTATGTAATATATACATTATGGCGGGCCTTGGGAATTTAATGGTGGTTTGGCATTGATCCATGTGATTAGGCCCCCTTAGTGCATATGTGAGGCCCATGTGATGGGGCCATATTAATGTATTTGTGGCCATTGTTGAGGCCCACCTTGGTATATACATAAGGCCCATGTGATTCGGCCCATTTGAGGTATTTAAAGGCCCATGGGTTATGGCCCTTACAATGTACATAAGGCCCACTAATGCGGCCCACTTGATTTATATAAGGCCCATATGAGACGGCCCATTTAATGTATCTAAGGACTATGGGTCGAGGCCTAATGAGATGTATATTGGTCCATTGCAATGTGTGATTCCCTATGGTTTGTGTAATGGTACTTTATGGCGGGCTATGCCTTGGGAACAAGTTGGTTGACGTCCACATTGTAGGTGACGACGGTTTAATGTCCGCATTGTCACTCTTCCTAAGGCCCACTGATAGGCCCATACTTGTACTCTGCAGTCCGTTTGGGCCCATCTTCACTTTGAGCAACGCCCATTATCATACCATAAGCATAGTGTTGCCCATGATTCATGATCATACGCATCATATGCATGCTTGAGATGAGTGGTGACTGATCATAGCATATGCCTTCGGGTAGACTGTTACGGGCTCCCTGATAGGCGGAGTTACCCTACATGAGCGCGTACTTCACGCAGGATGATTACATGACTTGGTAGTGTGATACATGCACTTGCATTTGTATGATTGTGATATGCCCTAGCGACATCAGGGCCATAGCCTCCACAGACACATCGTGGGTGGCTAGATTGGATACGGAAATGTTTGGTTCTAGCATACGGGCGTCATAGATGTCTCTGGGTGAAAATCCCTAAACCTGATGGTACCAGAGGATGACTCCAACGTCGAGACCGAGTGGATGTACGAGCGCATGAGGGCGAATACCAGGGGTCGCGTCTCCCACTGTGTCGTGATCGGTTGGAAAGGGGTGTGGACCTTACCCGCCTGAGTGAGGGGGCAATTTCTAGATTGAGTTGACCAGCTTGAGGAATCGGTCCGCCTATCGACGAGCCGGGCCCGATATTGGCAGGCGGATAGTGAGGTCTCTTCCACTCTCCCAGTTGTGCGTTCGGATAGGGGCGGCAAGCTGGCTTGAGTGTACTAGACCCGGTGATTGTCCAGACTGAGAACCATACTGATTGACGCTCTAGTGAGGAGCTGTATTGACATGAGGATTGGCATGCTTGAGTTGCATTATGCATCGAATGGCTTGATATGGCCGATATCATTTATATTCTGTACCGCTTAGCCTTGGTACGGCTGACTGCATTCATATACTCATTGGCACGATTCCGCATTATTCTGACCCTGCATTCTGAACACGCTCATATTGCGCACACACTTACACCACCCTCTAAGCTTTCCATAAGCTTATGCACGATTGATGCGTGCAAGTGACGTCAGGACGCAGCTGTAGTCTCGCCGCAATTGGAGCGTGCCGCCGAGCTTTTGGAGTTTTGATATTACCACTATCTTGTATTTCCCTTTATACGCACTGTACTCAAAGTTTTTGTTCATAGTGGATTTTGTGATGGTGTTCTTGTGGTTATTGTTCGTGGGTTATGCTTGGTTATGCTCATTACGAATCAAATTGATATTAGAAATCCTCCTTGTAGCATCCCAGGATAGGAACCTGGTATATGGGTGCCGGGAGCCGAGAATGGGGTACTACGGAGGCTGTTGGCGCCGGATTCGGCGATCTGGAATTTTGTGAGCCCGGTCTCCAAGTTCGGGGCGTGACAGAAGTGAAGGGTCATGCTCAGAGAGAAGGGATCAGCTTCTCAGAGATATTCACGCCAGCGGTATAGCAGATGTCTATTAAATTCGTATTGACGCTGGTTGTTAATGCGATCTTGAGCTGAAAAGGATGGATGTGGAGTCTAAACTTCTGCAAGGGAAATTGAAAGAGCGGATCTACATGAAGCAACTAGAGGACTTTGAAGTTTAAAGGGGCTGAGAAAAAAGTTTGCAGGAGGTCGTTGCACGACCTGTCGCCTAGGCAGTGGTATAAAATTTGATTCCTTCATGATGAGTCAGGAATTGTATGTTGATAACATGTAGATCGTCAATCATGACTTGTAAGAAATCAATGTACTAAATACTCGGTTAAGTGGGACATTCAGGATGAAGGATCGGGGTGCTGCAAAGAAGGTTCTCGGCAGTGATATTCATAGAGAATGGAAAAGGAGTAGGTTTTGGTAATCACAGGTAGAATACCTTGTATAGGTATTGATCAATGATGTGATGGACCAGGCAAAACCGGTGAGCGATCCCTATACAGCTCAAATCAAGGTTTTCCTCAGGACATGTCCCAAAATATATGAGGAAAAGCAGGATATATCTCATGAGCTTTATTCGAATGCGGTTGGCAGTGCATGTCATAGTCTGTGTTAGACCGAGATTTCATGGGCAACCAGTGTTGTGAGCAAATACCCCAGCAAGCAATATTGGGTGGCGGTGAGATGGTACAGAAGACTACGTCTTAACTTTTGAGAATACATTAACAAAGTTGGAAGTATGTGGATTCAGATTACGCAGGCAGTATGGATTCCAAGAAGTCGACTTCAGATACTCGTTTGTACTAGCAGGTGGAGCAATTAGTTGGATGTCCATGTTATCCGACGGGTGTTTGAGGAATGAGGCGTAAAACTGGAGAAGATTCACACCAGCGTGAATCCAGCGAACATGCTCACCAAGGTCGTTCCTACAGAGAAATTCAAGTTCTGTGTAACTTCTCTGGGTTTGGCGATGGCGTAAAAAAATGACGGAGTGTGTACGAGAAGCATTGATTAAAGCTATGATGCAATGCAGATATAAGAGAAGAAATCAAGAAGCTACACGTTTGAAGATTGAAGATATAGTGGAAATTGTTATTAACATATATCTTAAATCTGTAAAGTTCGACTAGCCCAAGGAAAGCTCAACTCGAAGTCCAGCAAGGAATTCCCGAGATCTTCGATCAATCGAAGGTTACGTAGACAGCACAAGACTGTGTAAATTTGAGGTGGTTTTTGGACTATTCCAAAGTCGATACAAAAGCGGGGTTTCCTAAACTATAAATAGGAGTTCATATGGCTATTCTAAAGTATGTTAAGGCTTTCTAAAAGGATTTCAAGGATTCCTAAAAGGGTTTTAGGGTTTGCAAAGGGTGTAGCAAGGGTAAGATTCGAGGTTGTTCGAATCGGATAAGTCCTATCTCTTTGTAATTTCTGTTTTCATAGTGGATTTGTGTAGCTTTGTGCCATGGTTTTTTCCCGCAAGGGTTTTCCACGTTAAATATCTGTTTCTTATGATTGCTTGCCATCATTGGATTGCTATCTTAGATCCATATATGTGTGATTCTGCAGAACAAATCCCCAACAACAATTGGTCACCACCCCCCCCCCCCCCCCCCCCCCCCCCAAAAAAAAAAAAACTTGAATTAGTGGAAACACATCCGAACTACAAATTTGAGGAGATAAAAGAAGAAAAAGATGATTATATTGGCGACAATGAAAACAATGGCCGAGAAAAATGAGAAAAAATCCATGCCCCAGGAGATGCCTGATGAACAGCTCATGTTAGTCTAACCCTCAGTGATACGAGAGTGTCTCCTTAGTTAAAATGGAAAAGAAAGCAACAATACATATTCAACCAATAAAGAAAACCAAAAGGAAAAGACCCATAAATCAATGTCTCTGATTTTCCAATCTGAGAATTATGGGCTCATGGCCCACCCATCCACTAAACCATGATTCCACACTCCTACATGAAATCTGATAATCTGGGTCCAACCATTGTAACGATAGTAGCATCACAAAGCAGATCCTGCAGCACCAAACTTGTGACTCCACATCTCTATCCATTCAGCAAGTGCCTTATCCCTACTCCCCTGGACGCCAACAGCCTGCCTGGACTTCTCTCCAATGCGATCCGCACTGGCCTTTAAACCCGCATCCGTCACCAGCTCCTTCACACGGCGGCCAATCTCATCTCCCATCACCACCATCTCTCTCCCCCAACCCCATTCCTTCACCCAAATTCCCAATCCACTCCTCTCTACAACCTCAGCATTAATCTTCTGATCCCCACCTTGTGGCCAAGCTAAGATTGGCACTCCTTGCATCGCGGCCTCCGTTACAGAATTCCAACCACAATGGCTAACAAAACCTGCAATTGCCGGATGGCCCAGCACCTCCCATTGGTCCACCCAATTCTTCACCACCAACCCTCTATCCTTCACCCTTTCTAAGAAATCAATGCCTACCAAATCACCCAAATCCACTACCTGATCATCCTTGTCAACCACCTTGCTCTTCACCACCCACAAGAACCTACACCCACTCCTCTCTAACCCATCTCCCAACTGTTTGATCTGGTCCTCAGAGAGCGCCGTCCGGCTTCCAAAGCTCACATACACCACCGACCCAGCCGGTTGCTCGTCCAGCCACGGCAGCTTCATGTCGCTTTGCTCAAACCCACAAGGTTCTAATGGTCCGGCAGCGATCACAGGCGGGAGCCCGGGTACTACTTTGCCGCTGTTGAGCGCAGCAAGCGTCTCTGGCTCCAGCGCATCGAAGGTGTTGACTAGGATGCCGTCGGTTTCTACGAGCGCGCGGCCGTTCGCTACGAACTGGGTTGTGAAGAGGTTCGTTGGGATGTGGAGAAGTGGAGGAATGGACGAATTTGGGATCGGTGACGGCAACCCAGGGATGTGGAAATCCCCACCGTTGGCAGAATATGTGGTGGGGAAGCAGGCGCAGAAGGATAACATTGAAGCGGAGGAGGTGAAGAAGATGTAGTTGGGAAAGGGGAGAGGGAGATTGGCTACGGCGGAGGCTAAGGTGATGTCGGTGATGAGAGCGGAGAAAGGAGGAGTTGAAGAAGTGAGGAGAGAGGGGAGAAGATGAGCGGAGCAACGAATGGCTTCGAAATGGAGGAAGAAGGGATCGGTAGAGGAAGCAGTGGAGGTGTTGAAAGGGAGGAGGTGGAATTCGAGGGGTTGGATATGTGGGAAAGAGGAGAAGAAGCCGGAGAGGTGGAGAGACTCGGAGGAAGAGACGGTGGGTTGGATGGTAAGTAAGGTGACTTTGCAGCCTTGCGCTGCAAGCGTAGCAGCGAAGCGGAGGAAGGGAGTCAAGTGGCCCATACCGGAGCTCGGGAGGAGTGCCACGTGAGGTGCTGCTGTTGCAGCTTTCTCCCCATCAGAAGTGGATATTGGCATATCCATGCGCGAGCTAGCTTTGGCGTGGATGGTCACGGAGAGAGATGGTTGGGCTGTAGGAAGGTTTTTCCTTAGAAAATTCTTTATTAGCACATTGGGATGGAGAAGCGGGTTCGGTGGTGTTTTCAATGCCACCCGCGTACTGACTGCGTGGCACTGCACGGCTCGGCCCGGCCAATAGCTAACCCCACGTCCAACTGAGCGCGGTTTGCTCTTCAAATCTGCCTATCCACCTCAGCTCAGTGGTTCGGTCAACAGCTTGGACCATTGGATCATGTGCAACGTTTTCTCAAATACACATAAGTTTACGTGAGGTAAAACATTAATAGTACTTTATACGTATTTTATCAAACATTCCAGCAACAAAACCAATATATAAGGATAGTCTTATAATATAATATTTTTTTAGTAATTTAAGTCGTATCCATCCCTTACCACCAATTGATCCGCAAAGAATGTAGGCACCCCCCGAAACAACACTTTGTGGAGTCATTTCATGAAACACTCGACAAGTAGCATCAATATCAAAATAACTGAGTCACCAAGCCAATTCGATCTAAGTCGATTTGAGTTGAGGTTTGATCCAAGTCAAGTTGATCTCGGGCAAGCTCGAACTTAGCTTGAAATTTTTTCAAGCTCTAAAAACCAACTCCACTCAGTCTGAATCCAATTTCGAGCATGAGGTGAGTCGAGCAAGATAAACAAGCTAACTCGACTCATGTACAACTCTATTCAGTAGTGAGGTGGCTATTGACAGTACTCTATGGGCCTGTGGGCCCCGCATATATGTGTGTGTGTGTGCGTTTTTTATTCAAGCCGTCCATCTATTTTTCCATATCATTATAGTGCATGAGCCCAAAACTGAGAGAGATCCATATCTCGAGTGGACTATACCATAAGAAAACAGCGGCGATTGAACGCATACTGTTAAAAACTTCCTAAGTTCACTGTAATGTTTATTTGTCATCCAACCTATAGATTAAGTCACGCGCACTTGGACAAAGAAAAATTATTTGTCATCCAACCTATAGATTAAGTCACTCGCACTTGGACAAAGAAAAAACAAAATATTAGCTTAATCCAAAACTTTTATCACTCATAAAAAGTTTCTAATGGTGAATGTTCAATCACCACTCTTTCCTATGGTGTGGTCCACATGAGATTTCGATCTGCTCCATTTTTGGGTTCATGAAATAAAATAGTAGAGCACTGTCAGTAGCCACCTCGGTACACTGTCAGTATGCAATCCATGTATGAGCGGTACAATGTTGATGGGTTGGGATGCGATTGCATCCTACCCCATCTTTAGCCATGAATGGGCAATTCTGTGAGCGGGCCCACCTGGATGTATCTATTTATCCACCATCTATCCCTTCTCTTAGATCATTTTAAGGTATGTGCACAAAAATAAGGTAGATCCAACGCTCAAGTGGACCACACCAAATAATAAGTTTGGTTGTATTTAATGCAATTAAATGCAAGAGTCATTTGCTGTGTCTTACACTTTAGAGTTGGATCCGCCTCATTTTTTCCCGCATACCTTAAAATGATTCGAGAAAAGAGATGGATTGCATGGATAAACAAATACATTACAGTGGGCCTGCCCACATAACTGCCCCTTCATGGATAGAGACCGGTGAGGTAGGACGCAATCTGCATCCAATGGGTTGAGCGATGTGGCCCAACATGATGTAATCCTCGGAAGCGGATTGGCTGATGTATGGCACACCAGTGTGTTGATGTCACTAAGTTCCGTGGGCCTCATCATAAGGTTCGTGTTATATCCAAACCCTCTGTCCATTTTGTAAGATTGTTCTAAGGGTTGAGCCTAAAAATAAGGCAAATCTAAAGATCCAAGTGGACCACCTTGCAAAAAGTAGTGGAAGATTGAATGTTTACCATTGAAATCTTCTTAAGGGTCATAGAAGTTGTGAATTGATCTTATATTTGTTTTTTCTCTTCATCCATGTTTGTGTGACCTTATGAACAGATTGGATGGAGAAAACATTATGATGGGCCCTACGAATATTTTAATGGTTGGAATCATTATCCCACTAATATTTGTGATGTGGTCCAATTGAACTTTGGATATAACTTATTTTTGGGCACATGCCCTAAAATGATCCATCCAAATGGATGAACAATGTAGATATCATAATTAATATGATGAGTTCCACGGAACTTTGATCTTCTTTCCATAGTAGCTGGAGGACTCTTCTGTAGACGTGTACACAAACCGAGCTCGCTCGACTCGACTCGGAAAAGCTCGATTCGACTCGGTTCGAAGCTGAGTTTAAGCCGAGTCAAGCTGATTTTTTTAGCTTGAAAATGAGTTCGAGCCGAGTTCGAGCTGGCCCCAGCTCGACTCGACTCAGATCAAACCCAACTCGAATCGAACTTGAATTAAACCAATTCGGTGACTCAGTTACTTTGATATTGATGTTGCTCACCAAGTGTTTGATGAAATGACTCAAAGTGTGGCTAGTGGCAAGGAAGGTATGTATATGTAACGCCTTGTACTCTTCCATGCTCGGGTGCCACCGGGTAACCCGATTTAGTATAAGCACAAACCTAGGCCAAAATGAACGTTTGCATGCATTCCAGTCCAAAATCCAACTGACGAAAGAAACCCCCACTCCAGTGTAGCAGAATTGGTCATCCAATTTAAAAATTACCATAAGAGTCCATGTAATCAGCCCTCGAGATCCTAAATGGCTAAATCAAACCAGATTAGGAAAAGAGCTTACTGTTAAATCTTTGAAGATGATTGGGTATCACCCTTTAGACACGCAAATCCAATATTTTGGCCCACCTACATATTAAATCAAGTACCCAAGTCCCTTTAGATGGCTCTTAGGACTATCAGGGCAATGGATTAGCGATTTGAATCAATTCGACCATTGGTTTATAAGACGAACGTTGCAATCATTGCAATCGAGCATATAACCACAAAGATGTGTATTTGCTCAAAATAACCTAACTGAATGGTTGGATGGAGACATACATCATAGTTTGTGGACTGAGTAACTTAAGGATCATTTGGGGGTCAATTAGATCAACATTTGGGGCCAATCCGACCGTTAAACGTTAGGAAAACTCCAAGAATCATGTACCGCGGCCCACCAAAGTATTGGACCCACCCCATCCTTGGCCACGCGTCCTAATGTGGCCCATATAATCGAATGGATGGTGTGGATCTCACATAAGCATCATGGAGGACCTCACAGGAGAGTGCATGTACATGTGGAGTATGTTCACCCGCGATGCACTGAACAGAGGAACCTAGTCAAACGACTTTGACCCGAGCTCCACCCAAAAAAAAGGGAAATTTCTCTCTTCTTTTCTTCCCTCCAGCGACGCATTTGAAAAGCATTGCCCGTGCGTGGATCTATAACCCACCATCAAGGACCACCGCGATGATCCAATCTATCCATCTTGTAGAACCCTCGAGTATGAACAAACCCCAACAAATTTCACGCGTTGGGACATCCATGAAAGCGCACGACCTTAGGCGAAACCCCACATACATTTGGCTGTTTTGCCAAAAAATGGAAGTTGTGTTTCCATCCTTCTCGCCAGGCTGGCAATCTGCGTGAGAGGTTTCTCTGCAATCCCAGCCGCTCAATTGAAACCCATCTCATCGCTCCTTTCAGCGCAAAAAATGGACAGGCACTCTCCTACACCACGAAATGGGGTGGGAGGCATTCCCCTTTTGGGAAATCCCATCTGATGTGATCCAAGCCTCAAAACAGGCTCCGTGCATGGATCTGAGCCGTCCTCTCTAGGGCAGTAATGGCTCGATAGTTTGGAGTTTCTCGTCTCGTGAGAAATCCTTGAGTGGCGAAAAATATCATGAGGTGTGCGCAAATGCCGATGAGTAGCCAGAAAAAGTGGGCCCCGTAGTGATCAACAGCCCCATCCAGCCCGTCCAAACGGACCAGATTGTCTGGTTAGACCATAGATAAGAATCAGCCATTAATGTCCTCATCATCTTCCCCTTCCAGCTACCAGACCCACCATGATCGTGTGGACCCATCCACTGATCTAGATTACTTTTCCTGTGGGCCTTAGCACCAAGAATCCATCTCCGCGATTGGATGGATCCCACGCTTAGTGGTCTCTCAAAAACGGCCCTTGCAAGGGATGTTTAAAGCTCAACCATTGGCTGAGGTGAGCTAGGGTCTTCTCTCGGCTATAAAAAAAAGTCGTTGCTGTGTCTTGGGATCCACATCAGAAGGAAAGGAAAGAAAGAGAGAGAGAGAGAGAGAGAGAGAGAGAGAGAGAGAGCGAATGAAAGAGAAAGAAGGGCGTTAGGTGCAAACTAGGTTCTGTACTGAGTCGACCCAGCCTGTCCAGACTGAGTTGAGCCAGTGCAGGTCAGTGGCATCTTTGCAAGGTCATCCGAATTGAGTCAGGTAACTCCATACCCTCCCTAGACCTTGCAACGAGTTGAAAAACACCCCTCCATTGAGCTGGAAGCAGGCCGAAACCAAACCTTCAACAGACCGTGTCCACGGCTGGAATCGACCCTCAGATGGGTTTTGGTTTGGACTGAGGGCAGGCCTCCAGCCTGCATTGAAACCCGTCCAAAGACTGGGATAGAACCGGCCTTTAAGTGAGTCGTGGGTTGGGCTCAAACCAAGGCTCCAGATGGGCCACGGGTTGGGCTCAAAGATGGCTCTCAGATGGGTCGTGCGAGGAGTGGAACCAAACCTCCTTTGGGCCGAGCAGTCCAAGTCCTGGCCTAGGACATGCAACACATGGTGGGCCTGGGTTCAGCCGCACACACACCTCAGTGGGCTGCACGCTGGTATCAAGTGGGCCACACCATATACAGTGGGCCGCACCCTATAAAATCTGGTGGGCCATATCTGTTTCTCGGCCCAGAATTCAGGTTCTCTACTCATCAGGTAGGCCCCTGATGGACAGGAGATACCCAAGTTGGTCAGACCCATTCAATATATCCCTTGTTAAATTTTGAGGGTGCCCATTAAATCAACAGCTTAGATTATCTTCAGGTGGGCCACCCTCAGAAATTGGGACGGGCCAGCTGGGGCACTTGTTTGGGGCCCAGTTTCTGGGCCACCT
Organism: Magnolia officinalis; assembly: GCA_021015155.1. Lineage (NCBI taxonomy): Eukaryota > Viridiplantae > Streptophyta > Magnoliopsida > Magnoliales > Magnoliaceae > Magnolia > Magnolia officinalis. The sequence continues at coordinate 99,908 of JAJHSJ010001525.1, read as the reverse complement.
TTGGAGCCATTAAGCTGGGCCAAATCAGGCCCAAGATTAAGTCCAATTCAGGCCTTAGGTAAGGCCAAACTCCAGGCCCAATTTGGGCCGCTTATTGGACCAAAAATCTGGTGGGCCTGATCACCTTAGAACAGGCCCAATTTCCCATATTAATGAGCCCTTACAAACCCCACACAGTGTCGATTATTTAAGGCCTTGGATATAAGTGACTAATACAAACTATGACTATTAGCATTAGTCTTTACTATATTATCATTAGTAAATATTCTATTATTATTACTTGAATTATTTAAGGGATTATTAGTCATTATAAGAATATTAGATAATGCTGGCATATTTAAATATGAACTTATGGATCATCGTTTTTAGTATTGACCGGTTAATATTTTACTATGAATATTAGCTAAGAATATGTAACGCCCCGGTTTTCAGAACCCGATTACATTACTCAAATTCCAAGAACTCAGGAGTTAACTAAAGGTGATAGTAAATCAACGAGTAAATCAAAGTGTAGTTAGTGGGAAAATGAACATAATATATATCTGAACCAACGTACGAACAATATTCTGGCCCACTCAGTTAGGGGCCAATTACAAAACTTCGAGTTTCTATAAGTCCAAATGTACTGAAATAAAGAAAAAGGTTGATCTACTGATTTAGCCCAAAATAGGCGGCCGCCTCTTGTTGCGGCTCCCCGTCATAAAGTTCCTCCTCAACCGCCACATCTTCCAAGCCTGCCGTATACTCGTCAGCTCCTATGCCTACATCCTCTGTACGATTGAATATTGATGAATAAGTGGCCAACTCAGTGTGATCTCCCCTCAAGATTACACACCGCCGCCCTAGGTAAGAGGTAGCATAAAAAGAACATAGCATGCAAAACAATACGGGAATGCGATCTTATTAGATGCATGGATGTATGAGTGCACATCAACTGGGGATGCTCATCCAGTTGGCTTTTGGGCAAAACTCATGCAATGTAGCCGGTCACCAGCGAAAGTACGTAGTACATGCGTAGTGCCAACTCACCAAAAGTGGGTCGATAGTCGATGGTCTGGGAGCTAGCGAAACGATACCCCAACTAAATCCTATTGGGCACGTGCTACAGCATCCAGAATCAATTATTCCTCATCGCCTGAATGCGATGTATGCATGATTAACCAACCTGTTATTAGTCTAATTGCAACCAGCCAAATTAGTTAGCTCACGGTCACTACGGGGAGCACATGGCCCAGCGTAGGCCAACGGCTCGGGCATAGTGTCCCATGACCACCATCCCCGGCCCATGAGACTGCCGCCTTAGGATATATGGGTAGAACCTATGAACACGTGGTCAATCAGACAACCTCCATGTTAGGGGTCTACTTATGTCACAACTAGTCGAATTACACCTCAAACACGGACTCTCCTTTTCTAGGACTTCCCATGGAGAGATTCCAACAATAGGTGTGTCACATCATTATAACAGCAAAATAGATCTTATCATGAGTAGGGAACGAGGAACAATACATATGCTTCTATCAAGACACACAAATTGGATTAATCATAATATACATAGTACGAATGTTAGATTATTCACCTAAGCAGTTCAAAGTACATAACCAGGAGTCTAAACGATAGTAAGCATGGAAATCACTTTGTTAATTAGACAGGTCAAGTAAATGTGGTTCATATCCATACAAAATTTGCCATGAGTCTAGCTAGCCGTTTAAAATTTACAAAACTACTATCCCTGGTCTAGTTAGGAAGGGGAAAGCTTAAGGGGAGGAATCATCACCAGATACGTTGTAGGGCGTCCCTTGGTGCGAGTCCTCTTGAGAAGCTAGTGCCTTCACGTCACTTGAACAGATCCCTAGAGAAATCCCTTGCAATAGCTGATAAGTGCTAAAGTTCTTAGAAAACCAATGGTTGGTTGAATAGCCCAAATCATGATGGTCCGACTCTCCTTGAGAGGAGTCTAAGCCCAACAACACTTGTCCCAACGAGTGGGCTCAATTTGACCTGACCTGACCTATCAAAGTGGGCCCAAAGGTGGCCTCCCGACGTTAACATACATTTATCTAACCGGTGGGATCCACTGCACAGACCGTGCAGATAAACATTTATCTCATTGTGGGGTCCACATACGTGGCCCACCGCCATATGGATGAGCTCGTCACATAGTATATATGTGTCGCGTTATATACATTATACATGTATCACATGATATCTATGTATATATCATATACATTATATATATCACATATGTATCACATAGTATATATGCATACATTGTGTACATTATGTATATACAAACATGAGCACCTGGTGGGTTCCACGTGGATGTGTTACACCTGTCAAAGTTTCCAGTCAAGCTGCCTCCCACCTCCCAATCCTTGGATAGTGAGGACAGGGCGCAATTTGTCCATCGTGGTACACTCCATACATGTACCACGTGCAGGGCGGGTCCCACCCAGCTAGCAAATTGTGGACGGAGTGGATAAGCATCAAGGTGGACCACGTCCAGACATTGAACGGTCCGGATTCAACACATGCATATATCATCACATTTCTATGTTTTATATATATATATATATATATATATATATATATATATATATATATGAACGTGGGTCCCTCATGTGGCCCACCACCTATGTAGAGTATTATATATATATATAATATATATATATATATATATATATATATATATATATATATATATATATATATATACATATGTTTTTTTTTTCCTTCTCTTTTAAACATACAAGCTAGCCGTCCGGTACTGGACATACACTGATGGACGGTCTGGACATGCCATTACTTGATGGACGGTCTGAACATATTTTCAGCATCCGACGTGGCCTACTGAGTTTGGGATCTAAGGTGCAGCCCCACTGTTTTAAAACAGAGGACGGTTCAGCCCTCCTGCGACTTCTGCAAGGCCCACGTTGAGGTAGCCTACTGACGTTGGTTGTGGCCCACCTACATTTGTGCAGGCCCAACATAGTGCAGCCCACCCGAACGTGTTCTCAGACTCATTGAGAGCTGCTCCCATACAGCGCCTGACTCTCCGTTTAGAGGGTAGATTGAAGCTCGATTACGGCCAGGTAGAGGGCTGAAACAGGCCTTGACCTTCGTCCGATTATGGCCTGATGGGGCCCTCTTCAAAGCTCTACCGAGAGTTCAACTCAGGCCCCTCTTTAGTGTCGGTTCACAGCCACAAACGTGGCCGGATGGAGCCCAACTTTTAGCTCAACTGTAGCTGATCCCCACCATCTTCTCCAGGCCTGTTTTTAGCTTGGATAGAGGCCTGGATAGGCCTGCAGCAAACCATGAACTATGGCCATTCTTAGGACAGTTCTTAGCTTAGAACAGAGCTTCAGTTCCACCCTGTCCATGGCCTGACGCACGGCCATTGTTTGGTCGGGTCTCGGTCCGAAACATGTGCTGCAGATGGGGTGGTTTTCAGTCCGGGACAGAGCCATGGATCGGCTCAGTTTCGGTTCCAAACAGGGACCCAACTATGGCTTACTCAGTCCGTCCCATGCAGTCATTGATTGGCTGGTTTTTTGAGCTGGTTCAAAGCTCTACAGAGAGCTCAAAACAACCTCAAATGAGGCCTGAAATTTGGTCTGGAACGGGCCATTGCTTGGCTCATCCCATCGTTACTGTGGCCGGACCGAACCCAACCATCACTTGGGTTGGTTTCGGTCAAGGCAAATATTACTTCCATCTAGTCGAAGCTACAAGGAAAAGAAAGGAACAACAAAAGTTTTACCTAAACGGCAGCTTCCTTCTTCTCTCACATTGTAACAGGGGGTCGGTCTCCCTCCTCTCTCTCTCTCTCTTTCTCTTCTCTCTTGGCGTCAATCCCCAGGGCTACAGTGCCCTCTTTTATAGCCTAGGGAGAGAAGGCTTCAACGGTTGGGATTTGCTCCCACAACGGATAGCTGAGATTTGTCCTTCCCAAAGAGGAAGGTCGGTTTCTCTCTCTCATTCCTCCCACAGGCCCCGGTCGGGCTGCTTTTGGCAAGGATGGATGGTGGCAATCCATCTCTCCCGTCCGCTTACAAGGGGTCAAAGGGCTATACGGTTTTGTTAAGCCGTGCCCCACAGAGAAACTGAACGGATCAGATGGTCCGAAAAATGACCATGGTGGGCCACCTAGGAGCTCAAAGAAGATCGGTTTAAATCTTGGTTTTGGCAGGAGACATTTGTTTCCTGATTTTTTTGTAAAAAGCTCGGTCAAGGTTGTTTGACCGAGCCTATCACCCCAGTGAACACCGTGTGCACCTGCATGGGGTGCATATGCACAGTCGTGAGGGGTCCATCGTGGTGGTTGTGACCAATCCGTTCTGCCCATACTTCTTGGGACCCAGGAATAGGGGTCTCGGCTCATTTTAGTGCGGGGTCGAGGCCTAGGCGGGGTGTAACACACCTTATTGGGACATCATTGGCCCATATGACGTGATCTTTTAGTCAGGTGGGCCTAATACTAATTTTCAACGGTTAGTATAGGGTACTGGTTACAATGAAGGTTTGATTGGTCAGACACTAACTCTCGAGCGTTAGTGACAAGTGTGTTGTATTGGTATTAATTAACATAGTGGTTTTAATTTTAGAGTGCTCAAGTAGTCTCACCTTCCTGACTGTCGTAGGGCATGTTCTGGCCCTTGGAGACCCTGTTGGATGACTTTAATGTCGACCAGAATCCTCATTCTGTGTATGTCGAGTTCAAGTTTTTGGTTAACCCATTCTGTTTTAGGTTAGGGTGGGTTTAAAAGGTAACACTCGTGTACTAAAGGTGCAGGGTGTTACAGAATAGCCACTAGTAAATTATTTATACTAATGTTAGTTATGTTAGACAAATAAAATAAAATAAAATAATATCATTATTAGACACTGGTGTTTGGTTTTTATCACTCTTAAATATTATCATTGATAGTAGATCATGATATTAATTATCATCATGACAACTACTATTACTATGTTAGCTAATATGAATTATAACACCAATACTGATAGTTATTTTCTAATTATTAATTTACATTATAATTAATGGTACACCAACTAGAATTCAAAACCGTAACGTCTTGGAAAAATCCGTACAAAGACCCGAGTACCACCTCAGGCAGAAATCACTAAGGACCAAATTCTGTGGAAATTAGATGAAAATTAATTAAGTACTAAACTAAATAATCAGTGGAATTAGCTTGAACCACTATCTATACGAACTGCAAGACCCAAAACCACTAGAATAGCTAACTCAACATTACCCAAGAACCTAGGAGCAATCTCAAAACCCAATTGCTCTCGGGAGCGCATTGAAACTCCATGTCGGACCTGGACCGCGCGTCGAAAGTCTGATAACTGCGAAACTATAAGGTTATGACCACCTTACTGAGCTTGACAACCATCGCGAGAATCGAGCCCAAATAGTATCCAGAAATGCACAACTTGAGCCTTGAGCAAAGTGTGTGAGAAACGCGAATATCTTTAAAAAATAAACTCAAACTTAAGTAAATTGGGTCGTTCGCTTGCAGGCCAAATTGAGGACTTCAGACTGTCAGTTTCTGACCAAACTATACCCGTGGATCAGGGAAATTTCCCTACACATATTCATATACTTGTGGCCCTGATTGAGTAACGACGACCGTTGATCTGAAACAGATCCTTCTCGGCCGATTAGTTTGTCAGATCGAACCATAAACACAGTCCTGGCGTAAATCCATTATCAGGTGAGAAATGGACCTTCCTAAGGGCCCCGTTTGTCAAAAACAGGCACCCTTTGGCTATACCCTAAGTATATCATGGCCCTGGGGCCATTGACATCACTTTTGAGCCTATATAAGGCTCTTAAACCACCCCTCTCTCATTCCATACGAATTTCTCTAACCCTGGGAGAGAGAAGAGAGAAAAGAGAAGAAAAGTGTGAGGAGAAGAGTGAGAGTTTAGGAGATCGAGGTGGCGTTCCTCTCTTACGACTACACGCACTAGATCGCCTCTACGTCTAGCTACGCAGGTCGTTCCAACTCCGATTTAGGTAAGGAATCCTAACCCTAATTTCGTTTTATGAATCCAAATAGAGGAATCGATGAAATAACTAACCTATCTCGTGATTTAGGTTGCCATTGTGTCATAGACGGGAATATAGATTCGAACCGAGTTCGAAACGAGCAAACCGACGAAAGGTGCGGACTATAAACTTTTAGGTTATGGTTTTCAAGGCTTTCAATGTCAGCTAATGGTTTATGTCTAACTTGTTTGCCACCATATGATCTTAGTTACGATGTATTCAATAAATTATACATGTGTGTGAGCTATGTGAATATATAATGTTTTCCATGTGTTTGTTGAAATATTTGAATGAAATTACTATCATGATTTGTACTTGCCATGACTATTAATCTAGAATACATGTTTGTTGTATGTATGACAACTCCTTTACGAAAGGATTTGCTATAATATATGTTATAACTAAGTTAGGGCATGTCTTTAGTAATGTGTAGGCTAAGTGTTTGATAAAATGTCTGAATGAGCAATTGTTTGATAAATTGTAATTATTAAGGGTGTTGAGATAGGATTCTCAACTACCTTATCTATATGTATAAATTCCTTCATGTAACCTAAATTTCACATACGTGATTTATGTATAAAAATGCCTATGTATAGTAACATGCTTTATGTGTTTGATAAAATGCTCAAATGATTATTGTAATTGAATTGTTTACTAAAGGTTGTTATGATTATCACATGTGACTGCCTATTGCACTGAGTATGATTGGGACTACTACTTAGTCCAAGCAATCGGTAACAGTTTTCGATCGAGTGGCCGAACTACTCTCGCCACAACGGATACGTTCGATGAATCCGAATCGTACAGTGATATTCGACAGTGGTTAGGCCACGAGACGTGCGTATGCGCTCCATGTCGATCAATTTAACGTGCGCTTGTACCAATCAAACTTGTCAAATACCCCGATTGGCCTATTGTATGTTTACCATGTATGGACGCTCTTGCTTGAATCTAAGGTACCGCTTACCAATGTAAAGCCCGTTTCAACCTTGGTACCATGATCCGCTAAGACTCATGAGCCGGGTATGGTGATATGGGACACCGTGGTCGAGCTGTCGGCTTACGCTGGGGTGACGAACCTCCCCGTGGTGACCAATGACCAACCCAAACTCGTGAACCGAATATGGTGGTATGGAACACTGTATTCGAGCTGTCGGCCTACGATCAGGTGACGAGCCTCTCGTAATGACCTCAAGTATAAATTAGGCCTACGCTGAGGTGATGAGCCTCCCATAGTGACCTCGAGTGTAAACTCGTGAACTTGCCTATCCACTGCTTTTAAATTAGGGGTGATGTTGTCATATAATTTACTTATCGTATGTGATTAACTAGGATTGACGATGGATCATCGTTTGGGTAAATGATATAAAGGGAGGTACCTTAGCTTCCCAAATTTGCTGTATGAATAAGCCTAATAAATTACTTGGCTAACACGACCATGCACCGCATTGCATGTGCTTTGGTGTGGAAGCGCACGTTTATGGAGTTTGCCATGCGCGACCGTGAGATGATGTCGCTGAGGGAGTGTAGGCGAGGGCATGCATCATTACAACATACCATTCCTGCATTAACAAGAGTACTTAGGACATGATTGTTGTACTACTTTATCATTACTGCTTGACTGAATTGATAACATGTTAACCTTTGCCTTATAGTACCACTGAGTTTATCACTCACTCCCACTCTGGGACTATGTTTTAAAACACCAACCAGACTCTGTTATAGATGCAGGTGGCGACGATGTCTACGCTGCTGATTGGGATTTTATAGACGAGGAGGAGGAATTCTCCTACATTCAGCTATCAGACGGGTCTTCGTAAACCTTGTTCTGATTCGACGGGACTACAGGGTTACCATGGATTAGTTCGACGTTTACACTTGACATTTTGTAAATTTTGGGATAATACATGTATTTATTTAGCCCAGCTACATGCTCATACTCTGGGGATTGAGAAACACTTATATACTTTATATATCTATCTCAGTCTTCCGCTTACCTAATTTAATTATCTCTGGAGTATGACTTGTTGTTTTAGTGTAATCTCACTCATGTTTAATGCACTAATATGGACAACATTTAAACATCATTATCTATGTTACATAAGTGATGCGTTGGAACTCGAGAGTTGAGCTTTACTCGACCCTCGATTTTCGGGGCGTTACAAAAATCTAGGATCTAAACATTTAACTAAACCCTAGGATGAAAACCCTAATTTTGCATTAAAAATCCTAATGATAAATAACTAAAACCCTAGGCTATGATCTTAAACCCTAGGCAATATGTAGGACTTGGATCTAATCGTACGAGTTCCTGATTTATGGTAGGATTTGATTTTAAGGGAACGCACATTCCCTAGCGATGTTGGTAAGCGATGCAGACTACAAGGTGATGATTCTTCCCCTTGAGCTTTCCATTTTCCCATTAGCTTAAGTTATAGTTTCATTTTAATTTATAAATGATATTTCCATTCTATAACCATATATGTTAATTGTTGGAATTGAATTGCTACATTACATGCTTAATGTTTATCCTGCATGTTTATTCATCCTTGTGGATTTTTTGTGGATTGCTTATGGAACTTAAACTGGTACATCAGTGGAAAATCCCCACCTATAAATGTACATTCATACTTGGGATGTAACCCGGTTGGTTGTGATTGTAATGGACCTTCGGCTTAGTGGTTATTGAATGGGGTTTAAATTGACCATTGATGTAGGCCTACCATCCAAGGTTGTTGTGTCCAATGGTTTTTAAGGATGGTTCTTTTATTGCATAGTTTTGATACTTGCCTTATGTGGCTTATTTTGATATCTGCCCTATGTGGTTTGTTTCAATATCACCCTATGTGGCTTTGTTTTGGTATTTTTCATGTATAGGTTCGATATTTTATATCGTGCAACCATGCGATGGTAAGCCCCATATACTATAATACGATTGGCCACTAGTCGACGGGTTTCCATTAAACATCCTAAGATGATAGTCTCATGAGCCGGGGTTGGTGGTATGGGACCTATACCCGAGCTGTCGGCCTACGCTGGGCTCTGAGCTCCCGTAATGACCTTTGAGCTTACTAAACCTGCTGGTTGTAAATGAATTAATAATGGTTGGGCTAATCATGCATTCATAGTATTCGGGCGATGACGGGTGGATAATTCTAGATGTTGTAGCACGTGCCTAATAGGATTTAGTTGGGGTATTATTTCGCTAGCTCCCAGACCATCGATTATCGACCTACTTTTGGTGAGTTTGGCACTCATGTACCATATACTTTCACTGGTGACCGGCCACATTGCATGGATTTTGCCCAAAAGCCAACTGGATGAGCATCTCCAGTTGATGTGCACTCATACATCCATGCATTTAATAAGACTGCATCATGTACTGTTTTGTATGCCTTGTATATTTTCTTAACTATGCTTACCTAATACGGCGGTGTGTAATCTTGAGGGGAATTCACATTGAGTTGGCCACTCATCCATCAAATATACAACTGTGCAGGTAGCACAGGTGGCCCTGATAATGTTCACATTCATATTGGTGAGGAGCAGGCTATGGTTGACAAGGGTGCATGATTATATTTGTTAAGGGCCGCTACAGGATTTCACAACTCAATATTGTTGCAATTTACTTTGTTTCACATGTAATGTTATTTCATTTTGTATTTGTAAGAATGAAGACATTGGTTTGTATAAGTCATTATGGACACTCTCTTGTACACTCTAAATGTAATTGAAATTTTTCCTTATGTTGATTTGTCCATTCTATGCTCATCTGCTTACTCTGATGAAAGAAAAAAAAAAGTATGAAAATTGATTCTCTATAAGTTAACACTCGAGTTTTTGGGAAACGAGTAATATACTCGGGTCCTGAAAAGTCGGCGCGTTACAGTATATGAAACCAACAACCTTTTTTTCTTAATTTTTATGTTACTTAGAAGATGTTTGATAAAATACCTGTAAAACCATTGCTGATATCTCAAATACTGTGAGATTTTGAAGGTGTAGTCCAAGGTGTTTGTGAAAATGTTACAATGGCGAACTCGGCTCGAACTGACCCGAGCTACTAACCAAACCGAGCCGAGCTGGCCAGTCAGGCTCGAGGACCAAGATGGGACGAGTTCGAGCTGAGGTCAGCTAGTGGCCGAGCCAAGTCGAGCTGAGGCCAGCTCAACTCAGTTCGACTCGATGTACACTCCTACTCTTCTGCATGCACCACCTACCCACACCAGCAAGATTGGTGGTGTGTAGCACAGCAGGAAAATCTTGTTCCCTGCACTGTAATTAGTCGACATCATCATTGATGCTGTCAAACCTGTTGCATTAAATGCAGTGTGATGATGTGGTCCAATTAGACTGCAACCAGCAGGATTTTCCTACTTGCAGCAAGCAGATGATCCTGATTCATATGTTTGTCATCCAACCCATAATAAGGTTAGTCAAAGTCCTTCAAAGAAGCTTTTAATGGTGTGTAGTCCACATAGCTTTGCCAGTGTTAGGTTCAATCCGCCGTACTAATGGGAAGCGGATTGGGGGTAACTCAGTACCCTCCGGGGTCATTTGGCACCCTAGATTTGGAGGGGGGTGGGGTTTGAAGCATATTTGTTTTCCCTTCATCCATGTCTCTATGGTCTTATAACCATGTTGGATGACAATAAACATCAGTTTGAGCCTTAGGAAGGTTTCAACGGTAGGAATCATTATTCCCACTCTTTCCCGCGGTACTTGAGTTTTGGATATTCTTCAATTTTGGGCCCAACCTTTCAAATGAGCTGGAAAAACGGATGGACAGTGTGGATAAGCCGCATACATTCATGAAGAGATCAATAGAGTTTACTCAGTCGGATAAGAGTGTATTGAACAACTCAGCACTCAATCCAATTTCATACTAATGCCCCAGAAGGTGGGGCCCACCATGACTGTCAATTCCGGAGAATATTCGGCCCATCCATTCATCAAGAGAGCCACATGCTGATGCCAAATAAAATAATTTAACAAATCAATTTCAAACCGTCCATTGTTTTGATAACGGATGGCCTGCTGACCATCCTATTTTTTCCCTGGGCGATCTTCATGGTCGGCACATCTTGTGCACAAAATGCATGTAATACAGATGTCACAGTTTGTCACGGATACATCTGTGGTTACTGAAATCCCCATGCAATGATTGTAGGTGAATAGTAGTCAGCAGAAACAAAAAAAATAAAAACAATAAGATATTGACAAACGATTTATAGACGCACATACGGCGAGTGGGTTTACCACGTGAGCATGAATGGACTCAATTGCCTGATGTAGCCTCCGCCACCGAGGCAGGTAATGTCTGCTGCTGGAAGAGTTCTTTGACCCGACCATAATGTATCTGTTGTATCCACACCGTCCATCTATTTTGCCAATTCAGTTTATGGCATGAACCTAGAAATTAATCATATCTAAATCTCAGGTGGACCACCATAGAATACGGTGGTGATTCAAAAGTTTTGGATAAAGCTTATACTGGTGTTTTCTTTCATCCTATGCGACCTAATCAACATGTTGGATGGAAAATAAGCATTACAGTGGGCCGTGGGAGTTTTTCAATGGTGGGCGTTCAATCGCCTGGGGAATTTTTTAATGGTAGGCGTTTAATCGCCACTGTTTCCTGTAGCGTGGTCCATCTGAAATTTGGATTTATCTAATTTTTTGTATCATGCCCTAAAATGAGCTAAAAAAAAATGATGGATGTGTTGATAAAAACACATCATGATAGGGCCTGCGGAGCTTTTCCAGCGCCACACGGACGTGGGTGTCGTGTGCTTCGTTGCGCAATCGGAGTCCAGCGGGAATCTGGTATGGGCGTATCTAACGGACGCTGCTTGGCTAGTGACCCTGCCATCAGCCAGGTGGCTAGTGGTCGGTGTTATGTGGACCCGCCATGATGTATTTGTTTTATCCACGCCGTCCATACATTTTGAAAGATAATTTTAGAACTGGATCCCAAACATGAGGTAGATATAAATCTCAGGTGGACCACACCATGGGAAAACAACAGTGATTGAATGTCGGCCATTAAAAAACTTCCTAGGCCGAATGTAATGGTTATTTGACATCTAACCTGTTGATTAGGTCATACCAACTTGGATGAAGGGCAAAACAATATATCAGCTTGATCCAAAACTTTTGTGGCCCTAAGAAGTTTTTAATGGTGGCGCTCAATCAACATTGTGCGGTCCACTTGAGATTTGTATCAACCTCATTGTTGGTATCATATCATAAAATGATATGAAAGAATGGGTGGACAACATGAATGAAGCACGTACACCATGGTGGGGCCCACAGAGCACCGACCACTAGCCATTGGCCAGTGGCAGGGTGAGTAGCCAATCCATTTCCGTACAGTAGCGGATAAGTGCGGCCGGGCACGGCCCTAACCTTGAGGCGCATCTATTTTTCCAGCTCATTTAAAGGCATTAATCCAAACATGAAACAGATCCAAATCTTAGGTCGACCATACTGTAGGAAACAGTAGTAATTAAATGCTAACTATTAAAAACTTTCTAATGCCTACCATATTGATTATCTTCCATCCAATTAGTTAATAAGGTTACACAAAACTGGAGGCAGGGAAAACAAAAAATATCAGCTTGATCCAAGACTTTTATGGCTCACAAAAAGTTTTTAACGGTCAATCACCACTTTTTCCTATAGTGTGGTCCACCTAAGATTTGGATTTGATTCATTTTTTTGAACAACCCTAAAATGAGCTGAAAAAACAAATGAACGGGTAGATATACAATATTTACATCAAGTGGACCACACTGGCCGGGCTGCACCTAATCCGCTCCTTACCTAACTCCCACGTTACCTACCAAAACAAAGAGGAAGGTTTGGGTTCGTTTCCACGAGGCCTCCTAGACCAAATTCAATGTCAATAATGCACAGGGGTCAAGCCCACCGCAATAAAACCACATCTACAAGCTAACTGGGTGTGGGCCTACCAAGGTATATTTTTGTCATCCAATCCATCCAGCTGGATCGAATTGCCCTGCAATAAAAATGGACTCGAAAAATCAGGTTTTTACAATCATATAGGTGGGTCCACCTCATGATTTGGATTGATCTGATTTTCATGTTCCTATTTTCATTATAGGGTGATCTTAATGGACGGGTTGGATGCCATAAACACACCAAGAATGAGTTAACTTCTTTTCTTTATGCCTAGCTTTTCCTGGGTCCGGGGTGTGTTTCCTTAGGTGTGGGTTCTCCTTCCTTTCTTTAGCATGGGTTGTGGGTGTTTCCTTGACTCAGGGGTGTGGGTTTCTTTTTATTCTTCTTCTTTCTTTTTTTTTAAATTTTATTTTGTTTTGTTTTTTTGTTTTTTTAATGGAATATGATGTTGTGAGCTTTCGTGTACACACGTATATGTATACTTACATTCATCCAAATATGTGCAAAGATCCATGTATCTACTCGTGCATTTATGCATGCATGCAAGATGTGTTTTAATGTACGATTAATCAGTTTAGTATTAAACTTGACTTATGAAATTATTAATTATTATATATATTGTGTTTTTGTATATACATAGCCCTGATATGATGTGTGATGGACATCCATGTCGTGCATTTGGTAGGTCCCCTTTAGGTTATGAGATGTGCCAGAAATCAACAGTATCTGGAACTCAGTTGGTCCATACCAACTAAAACCATGGGAAATCATGGCTAAAACATCTAAAGGCACTTACTGGGGCCCACTTGAGTTTTAGAATGGCCTAAAATTTGGTGGGACCCCTCATCCAAATGGGACACATAATGGATGGGTTGGATGTCTAAACCACATCTCATTGGGCCCTATATACAATTAGGAAGGTTTTAATATGCGACATCCACTTTCAACTGTTGTCTATGGTGTGTCCCACCTAAGTCGTAGATTAGTGTGTCCCACCTAAGTCATAGATTGGCCTAATTTTTAGGCCCATGGCTCACCATAGATGGTTGCATCTAATTAACGGGATGGATGTTTGTCACACAACATGGTGGGGCCCACAAAGCTTAAAGTTCATGGGAAGTTTCCATGAGGTTAACCCTATAGTACCTTTTATATATATACACGTTCATTCTTATCACTCAAGTCAATCATAATTTAGTCTAAATTTAACTGTTGATTATGTACTCAATCATGACACACAACTTGTGTATCAAAACCACTCAATTAAGACTTTGTAATTACATTAAAAATCTGGGCAAATAGATTACCCAGTTGTACACCCTATTACCCCATTCTAAACTGTCTAACCTCAAGTTATAAAGACCCACAGCAAACTCGTAAAATCAGAGATATCGGTCCACCTTCATTTAACCTATGGTTTCCACTCCAAACCTGCATTATTAAGGACCATTAAGCCCATATTTTATATATGCACCTTGAGTTAGGTGATAACATACATAAACCATTTAAAATAATTCAACCTAGGAGATGAACTGATCTCAAAATTCTTATCCTTAATTAATATGTACAAATCCTCTAATTCCATCAGTAATTCTAAGTTATTCGTTCATTAATCTTCACATCCGCTCGTATACACAATCATTCATTAAAACAACTATAGAAAACGTAAGACCCGTAACCTCACGAAACCTTTCATATACTTCTACTTAAACAACAGCATGTTCCCGGCAGACCAGATTGACGAGTTTTGATTGTTACTATACTTTTGTACCGCAATACCTTGAGATTTGTACTTTAGCGACCGTGCGGGCGCTACGATTCCAGCGCCGCGCAGCACGCCCCATTTCGACCCTTAGATTAGAAGTTACAATTTTGGCACAATTTGGGATGTAACGCCTTGAAAATCGGAGGTCGAGTAGCAACTCAACACCCGAGTTTCAAAACCTCACTAATACAACATAAATGATTATGATTGAATGTTGTCTGTGTTAGTGCATTAATCATGAGTGGGATTAAACCAAAACAGTAATTCATACTCCAAATCAAGTTATAAAACGCAAGCGGAAGACTGAAAGATGTATATAAATATATATAAAGCCAGAAACGGTCACAATCGGTCTCCAGAATATGAACACTTTACTGAGTCACCATTTACATGTATTAGTTTCAAAATCAAAATGCCAAAAAAAGTAGTACAACTATAATGGTAAACCCTGTAGCCCCGTCATCTGAATGGCCTAAGCGAAGCCTCCAGAGAACTGCATGTAGGAGAACTCGGCCTGATCATCATAGTAGTCGGGCTCAGCCTTCTGCGTCTCATCAACACCTGCGTCTAAGACAGGGTCTAGTTGGTGTGTACAACACCGTCCCGTAACGTCGGGAGTGAGTAGCTAACTCAGTGGAACGATAAAGCATAGGTTAACATATTATCAATTCAGTCAAGCAGTAATGATAAAACAGTACAATCAAACACTCTTAAATACTCTTATTAATGCAAGTATGGAATGTAGTCATGATGCATGCCCTCGCCTAACCTCCCTCGTGCAACACCATCTTACGTCCGCGACATGCTTTCATCCCTCAGTGCTCCACATCTTCCAGGCACATGCAGTGCTATGTTATGAGCGTGATTACCGAGTTGTTATTAGTCCTTTTCATATAGCAGTATTGGGAAACTAAGGTACCTCCCTTATATCATTCCCAAACAATGATCCATTCTAGGGTCGTCAGTCCTACATAATCTCATACGATGATGCGGTTCTAGGTCGCTGTAAAGGGCTGTCAGGGCTGTTACACGCACTCGTTGCACCGCTCCCCCATCACCTTATCAATACAGGCCTAGTTTATACTCTGTTTACTACGGGAAGGCTCGTCGCCTCTCCGCAGATTCAGAATATGCTCGAGGTCACTACAAAGGGCTGTCAGGGCTGTTACACGCAATCGTTACACCACTCCCCCATCACCTTATCAGTGTAGGCCGACAGCTCGAATACAGTGTCTCATACCACCATATTCGGCTCACGAGTCTGGGTTGATCACTGGTCACTACGGGGAGGCTCGTGGCCCTAGCATAGGCCGACAGCTCGACCACGGTGTCCCATACCACCATGCCTGGCTCATGAGTCTTAGCGGATTGAGGTACCAAGGTTAACGGGGTTATACTGGTAAGTTTGGTACCTTAGGTTCAAGCAGTAGCGTCCAAACATGGTGAACATACATTAGACAAATCGGGTTACTTGACGAGCTCGACTAGCACGGGCGCACGACAAGTTGAACGACATGAAGTACATAAGCCCTTCGCGTGGCCTAACCATTGTCGCCAACCAAAGTACGGCTCGGGTTCGTCAAAGACGTCTTACGCGGCGAATGAATCTCAGCCACGAATTCAATCCCATTACCGACTGCCTGGACTAAATGATAGTCCCAACTTCATTTTATTTCATCAAGAATCATATGAGATAATTAAAGCAGGAATAAACAAGCAATTCAATTCTTACAATCAAAGAAGCATGTTATGAAATACAACACAAACAAGATTTCACACACATTCACTTCATGAAATAAAACAGACATTACAATATAACGTACATGTAGAAAATCATACACATAATTGAGGCAACCGAGATTCGTATCTCGATCCTCCTACAAAGTATTCTAGGTGATCACTAACACATTCAGACATTTTCACAAACACATAGACTACATACATCACCTTACATGAAGTATGAGGATTACACATGTGTTAGGCCAAATCCTTTCACTAGGGAGTTGCCCTGCATACCACGTGCATCGGATAACCATGGTGTGCATGAATCCGAGTTCATGTTCATTCAAACATTTCTACAAACACTTGGGCTACACACTTAGTCACATATAACGTATATTTGTCGTGACGTGATTTAGGGCAAGTACTTTCGCTAAGGAGTTGTCGCACATGTAACAAGCATATGTACACAACAAATAAACATGTTAAGCACAAACCCAAATTTCAAACATATTCAAACATTTCAACATATGCATAAAATACACTATATTCTATATAGTTCATATATAACTGAAACGGAAAACAGATGACGCATTTTGCATGTGAAATAGCATCCATGTCGAGAATAAATCATTAACTGACATTGAAAGCCTTGAAAACCATAACCTATACGTCTATAGTCCGCACCTTATGCTGTAGAAGCGTAAAGAACTCGATAGAATCGGTAAGCCTTTGTCTACGGTGATTTGGCAACCTACAACATGACTCAGATTAGTTATTTCACAACTCACACTACCTGGAACTCTAAAACAGGTTAGGGTTAGGTTTTCTTACCTAAGAATGAAGCCGGAATCGCCGGAAAAGCAATTAGATAGCGATAGTTAAATACGTATAGCACTAGGGAAAGATTCTCCTACTTCTCTCACACTTTCTCTCTCTTTTCTCTCTTCTCTCTCCTAGGGTTTCTCTCAAATTCGCATGGGCTAAATGAGAGAGGGTTTAAGGTCCTTATATAGGCTCAAAACACTCCAAATTAGACCCAAGGCCAAGGTATACTTAGGTTATAGCCAAAATACGTCTGTTCCGTCTCAACGGAACACTTCTGGAGCCCCCCTTGAGCCAAAGGTCAGACTTAAGCTCCCTAACCATTGATCTAGGTCAAGTTAGGTTTTTAGTCCGAACGGGTTTACAGATCGCCAGTGGCGGACCAATTTCAGTTCAACGGTCCACGATCACCGATCAGGGCCACAAGTACACTGGCCTGTGTAGAAAATTTTCCCTGATTCAAGGGTGTATTTAGGTCAGAATCTGATGGTCTGAATCCTTATATTCGGCCCGCAAGCGACGAGTCTCAGATTACTTAAATTCGAAATTTATTTCTAATTATTTTCACGTTTCTCACATTCTTCACTCCAGGCTCAAGTGAATAGTCCCGTGACACTATCTAGATTTGATTTCCGAGATGGTTGTCAAGCCCGGCAAGGTGGTCATAATCGTTTAGCTTCGCATTAATTGGACTTTCGACGTGCGGTCCAGGTCCGATGAGGAGTTTCGTGATGCTCCCGAGAGCAATCGGTTAATGAGATTGATCCTATATTATAGAGTAACGTAGCGTCAACGATTTCATAAGTTTTGGATCTTGCAGATCATGTTTAAAGTGGTTCAAGTTAATTCTATTGAGTATTCAATTTAGTACTTAGCTAAATTATGCCCTAATTACGATAGAATATGATCCTAGGGCAGTTCTACGTCCCTTTTTGGCATTTTTAGTTAGCATATTAATTTAATTATTTTTATAGTAGTTCATCATTAAGTTTACTTCATCTCCACCAAATTTCATTAGATTTCATATTGTAAAAAAATTCTAAAAATTTTAGAAGTAACCGTTGTCCAAACTAATAACTTTTGAACAGTTGTCACGTCAACCTGGATTAAACTATATTAACATTTTCATTATATTTTTCACTTATTTTTATATGAAACTATACTTATCAAGCTTCAATCTGGCTTTTGAATCACCTAAATCGGAGTTATAACGAGGGAGATATGACTTTTCAAAGCCAGATGAGAAATTACAAAAAACGGGGCATCAAACGGGCCGCCCGGCCCGCTGTGGCCCACTCAGCCCGCTAGGCCGCGGTGCGCTGTGGTTAGCGCGGCGTCGCCGCAGTCCGCTAGATTGTTCAGTGTTAGTTTCCGCCACGTGATTTTTAAAACGGGCGTATCTTGTGAACTGGGATGAGTTATTCGTGCAATATATGATTTTGGGGTAGGAGAAGTTAATCTATTCAAATAACCTATTTATTTCTTAATATTCCAAAATTTTAATGGTCAAAAACCCATGTTATTTATTTATTTACTATTTATGGTAATTTTTAGTTTAAGTATTGTTCTTCATCACCTAAACTTTAAGATCCATGCCTAATATGAAAGTACTTAGAAAAATTTGAAGACTAAGGTGGTGAAAGGTGAGATTTTTTGAAGGAAAGATGAGGTTTTGAAGAAAATGGTTTGAAAAAGGATTTGAGACTTTTGAATTGAGTATTTGAGAAGTTAATCAGGTGTTAGGATTGACCCATCGCCTAAGGACATCTAACTCCAGGTTGGGAAAAATCTGGGGTGTTACATGAGATGGACCGCACAATGCACGCGGGCCCCACTTGCACAAATTTCCATGTTATCAAATCAATTAATCCATTAACCCATCCATCAATCAAGTCATCCATCACTTATGTCACTCTCTCCCCATTAGTCAAACAAACCCATGCTATTCTCATGCAACCTATACCCCTATCTATGTTAGCCATCATTCTTTTCTTATTTTTCTCCCCATTTTATCCCTCCATCTTTCCCTTATTCCCTCCTTATCCTAAAATCTCTACCACAAAAACTCCCTAACTCCCTTTCATTTTTACCATTTACTAGCAAGAGTAGAGAGAGATTAAGAGAGAAAAAATTAGAAAGATTATGAATAATTTAAGAGAAAAAATAAAGAAAGATTAGGGAGAGATTAAGAGAAAATAAAGAGAGCTTGTGAGAGTGTTAGGAAAGATCAAGAGAGTAAGAGTAAGAGAATAGAGAAAATAGTGATTAGAGGAGCTTGGTGGACCGTCCGATCGCCGATTCAAGCCGATCCAACCGTCCATCCTTCTAAGTGAGTGCATGGGAGGGTCAAAACCCTCCCCTTCTTTGTGATTTCTCTATTTTGTTGGGCCCATAAGGGTGGGATCCACCTTGATCATGTATTGTGTGGCCCACTCTGATATTTATTTTCTATTTAAACCAATTGATTGTTTAAGCATACTTGGATGGTGAAAATACACCAAAAATGGATGTGATCCAAAGCTTCTTGGCCCCACCATGAGTTGGACATTCAAATGGATGGAGTGGATTTCCTAGGTGGGCCCTACTTCACCTTTAAAACAAAAGAGAGGGAGAAGGGTAGTGGCACCGTTGTCCCTAAACGCAACAATATCCAAAAACATGTGCACCATTTACTTTCCAAAGCCACCATGTGGGCTTCTCTCGTGGGCCCCATCATGATGTATATATATATCATCCACACCACCCATCCGATTTTCCTTCACATTTTAGGCGTTGAGTTAAAAAATGAAGGTAATCTGAATCTCAAGTGGGTAATTCCACAAATAATAAAGGGGTTGGGTTACCCATGTCATTTCTTACTTTGTATGGGAGGTTTGGAGTGAGTTTTCACTCATGGGACCCAAATTGATGTATTTCTTAGATCCACACCATCCATCCATCTGCTGGCTCATTTTAGCCGTCGAGCCCAAAAATTTAGCCAATCCAACCATCAAGAGGACCACACCGCAACTGATGGTGGGAGTGGGAGCACCCCCTCACGTCAACCATGCGGACGTGGGGTGGGGGCGTCCCAAGCATGGACCCCACCTTGATGTGTTTTTTTAATCCATGTCGTGCACCACCTTCTCCATGTCATTTTAGGCTATGAGAGAAAAATGAGACAAATCCGAGTTCCTAGTGGACCGCACCGAGGGAAATAAAGTCCCACTATTGGAACTTTCTAAGGTCAATTGTTGTGTGTAGGTGGTGGACCTACCCATCATTGGATTCCTTTAGTCCATAGAGATCCAGCTGATACAATGGACGGAATGGATTATCCGCTAATAGACCCCACATAGCATAAAATAATAATAATAATAATAAAGAAAGAAAGAAAAACAACAAAAAGTGTCACCCCGATTACTATTTGGGCTGCCCTCATACGTGGACCCCACCATGATGAATTTATTTAATCCACACCGTCCACCATTTTCTTCATATAATTTTAGGCCATGTGCCAAAATTTGAGGCAAATCTAAGTCTCGAGTCGGCGTACTAAGGGTATTAATGCCCAACTGTTGAAACACTTTAGGGCCCACTTTGGAGTCCTTGATCATCCAAATAGCCCAAACCAAAGTCTATTGGACTCCACTCGAGCTGGCTAAGATGGTGAACGTATTAGATTATCCACTTGGGGCCCACCTTAATAGTGTATGCAAAACATACCATGAATATAATAATATTATTAAAAACATATGAATGCCATGCACATGGGCGGTAACCCATTCTTGACCAATTTTTGGTCTCACAAGTGAGATCCCGTTCAAATGTTTATATTGAATCCACACCATCCACCGACTTTTCAAGATCATTATAGGCCATGGGCCAAAAGATGAGACAGATTTGGATCTCAAGTGGGTCATAATGAGGGAAACAAACCATTGTTGTTGAAATCCTCCAAGGTCCACTGTGGAGTCTCTGTTCGTCCAAATCAACCCAAATCAGAGCCCATTAGACCCGCTCGAGATGGACTACGCGGTGAATGGAGTAAAAGATCCATGTGGGGCCCACAGTAATAGTGTATAAAAAAAAAAAGAGAAACAACCCAAGAAGGAAGGTGTCACTGGGCGTTATTGCCTAGTGACGCGAGGGAGGAAGCCTCTTTCGGCTGCCCCCACACATGGGACCCTACATGATGTATATATTATATCCACTCCGTTCATCCATTTATCAGACCATGTTAGGCCATGGGCCCAAAACTCAGGCCGATTCAGATCTTAGGTGGGCCGCACCATAGGGTAATGTGAGGGTAGAAACCTCTTGGACTTGAGATTTCTTGGTTTTGGGATCCCTTGGACTTGGGAATCCCTAGTTTTGATATCCATTAGACTTGGGAATCCCTAGTTTTGAGATCCCTTGGACTTGGGAATGCCTGGAATCGAGATCCCTTAGGGGGTGTTTGGCCCGTGGGATTGGGTGGGATCAGGTGGGCGTGGGATTTCAAAACCCAAGATCTGATGAGAAGTTTGTTTGGAGACGATTCGAAATCCCAGATTTTCGAAGCCTGCATTGGACATTGTGCCGAGGGAAGGGATTTACACAATCCCTCTTGGTCTTGGGGTGGAGTTGCGTCACTTCCACGGGCCTTCAGACGGCTCGAAGTGGGATTGAATGAAATCGCAACAAATTCCGGAGTTGCCGCGTATATCTCCCTCGTTCCCGGCCTACAAACAACACGATCTTCTGTCTTTCTCATTACATCTCTTCCATTAACTGAGATTGGGGGAAATCCAACCAAACCCACACCATAAATTCAAGTGAGAGGAAGAGTAGGTTCCGCCCAACATCTCTGAATCCTTTGCAGGTAGGTGTTTGTGCTTCTGCTTGTCTATTTTCTGATTTCCTTGATGCTACTGCCTGATGACCCTCTTCAGCCGATCGTTTGACTTTCAGGTGGCAAGTGGATGATCGGAGGCGTAAGTGTAGCCTTCTTTAGGAGCGGATACAAGGGCCACTGTGTTGTTTTTTAACCATCCAACCTATTGATAAGGCCATGTACCTGCATGAAGTGAAAACAAAAACATCAGATTGATCCGAAACTTCTACAGCTCCTAAGAAGTTATTAATGGTGGGCATTCAATCCCCACTTGTGGCCCACTTAAGCCTTTGTTATGTTCCGAAATGGCTGCTTCCATTATATAATGTTTTGTATATCGGGATGGGCGGCATAGATAAGTACATTGTGAAACGATGTCTCACACAGTGCTTTACCCGGACGGATTACCGTCCGGGCGAGGGTCTGGACCCAAGTCACTTCCAAAATGGACGGTCAACAGTAGCCCACTACTTAAAAACACATCCAAGACTGAGATTTGTAATGCAACAACTTTCACCGAGAAGACCCACATTGCTATCCAAACATGTGTTTGGAGTGGATGATTACGTAACCCATGGGGTTGGAGCTATATCCAAACGCCACACCACCTTCAATAGGGGTGCACATCGAACCGTTGGATCCGTGTAACCGGACCGAAACCGTTGGATCGGTCCAGTTTGGTCCGGTTCCAGGATGCTAATGGTCCGGTTCCGGTTCCAAAAATCCCAAAATTGTTGGTTACGGTTCGGTTCCAGTTTAGGGCCTTGTAGAACCGATCCGAACCGTTGAACCGAACCATTGATCCTGTGCATCATTTTTCATTATTTTCATCCTGATAACTGTTTTTGTTTTTTGTTGTCATTTTGGTAGCCACTAATTCGATGGCTACGATCATCTGATGTATTGTATATTGAATTACTTGCCACGTGTACTACGGGGAGATGACTCTTCCACTTATGGCTCTAACTTATCATCTCCCACCAGCCATTTAGCACTAGGTCATCTTCATGGTAGGGTCCACCTTATGCACGGCTTAGATATTGCACACTTGCATGTTGGTTGTGTGGAGGGATGTATTAGGGACTGGCCCACCAATAGGGGTTGGTGGGGCCCAATCTACCAACTTTCTTGATCATCTAATCATGGGTCCCACCTGTGTGGACTCAAACATCAGGTACTATGCAATACAATCAAGGATGATATAATCGCTGTTTGCCAAAATCATACCTTTTTTTTAGAAAATTTTAAAACCTACTTCCTTGAGGCCGACAACTATGCAAGGTTTGCAGACTAAAATTATTAGACAGAGTGTGTGGGACCCACCTTGATGTGAGGCCTAAATCTACTTCATTCATCAGGTGTGCCCCTTAGTTGATGCCTTATCCCAAGAATGAGGCTGACCCGAGACAAAAGCAGATCACATCGTAGAATAGTTGAGATGGGGACTGACAGTATTAAAATTTCTCTAGATTGTATGGGGCGCACCATATGTTGTATATGCCATCTGTTTCATTCATCAGATTTGCTCGACTAGGATGAATGGACACCCAAAATATTAAGCCATTGAAGAACTCAGATGGGTCACACGAAGAGATTTTAGTACATTGTTAAAAAAAGTGCAATTGGGCTGGGCTTTAAAAAGCCCAGAACCGTGGAACTGATTCGGAACCGAACCGGTTTTCACGGTCCAGTTCTGGTTCGGTTATAGGGTGCTAACGGTCCAGTTCCGGTTCCAAAAATCCTTGAACCGTAGGGAACGGTCCGGTTCCGGTTTCACCCCAAAACCGGACCAAACCGAACCGTGTGCACCCCTAACCTTCAATCCCAGGATGCATTTTAAGCCAACTCCCCATCCAAACACTCCACCATTCAAGCTAACCAACATGGGATTGAAGACAATCCCTGACAGATCGTGATAATGATATGTTTTGAATCCCATCCCACCTAATCCCAGCCAATCCCATGCGCCAAACGCCCCCTTAGGTCCTTGGTTATGCCTGACATCTTGAATTCAAATCATTAAATTAGTTGGTGTGTGAATGTTGAAACTATGTTTTTATTAAATCCATTTAAGCATATACTTTACCTGAACAAATGAAATCGCAAGACTCAAATGGGCCATGAGCATATGATCACATCATAATGACTAACCGATGATCTATAACCATTGATTTACGTTGGCAATGATCAAACGGTGCAAATCATTCTATTAAAGTAACTATAGTGATGTCATTGATAATCTAATTATTTTGGGATTGAGATGAAGGAAGAATTGTTTCCAAGTCAGGTTCACCGATGCCGGGGTTCGTTAGAAACTCAATCGGGATTAACTTCGGAATGTCATCTTCGATTGTCGTGACTAATTTTTCCAGCACATCCGCTTTGGAGTTTTCCAACCTAGTGACCAAGGTAATCTCTCATTTGTGGTACTTGCTGATGACTTTTTGGACTTTTTATAGATAGGCGGTCATTTTCTCTTCTTTGGCTTGATATTCACTGGCGACCTGATTAATGACGAGTTGCAAGTCATTGTATACCTTAAGAGTCTGAGCTCCCATTGTCGCTCCCAACTTGAGTCTGACGAGTAGTTCTTCATATTTGGCCATATTATTTGACATTTGGAATTCGAACCTTAAGGCATATTAGGTGAAGGTTTAGTCAGGTGCTTCGAGGACGATCCCGACCCCATTGCCTTTAAAGTTGGATGAGCCATCGATGTACAATGTCTAAACCTTCTAGTCGGCTTCTCTGTTCAGGTCCACTAGAACTTTCGGGTTCTGTACGTTGGTGAATTTAGCGATGAAGTCAGCCACTGCTTGACCTTTGATGGCAGTTCGAGGTTGATATTTGATGTTGAATTCACTGAGCTCAATTGCCCATTTCGTGAACCTTCTGGACACCTCAGGTTTTTGAAGTACTTGGCGAATATGTTGATTGGTTGGGACTATGATCGTGTGGGCCTAGAAGTAAGGGCGGAGGCGACGAGATGACACTATCAAATCTAGAGCAAGCTTTTTAATGTCAGGGTATCTGGTCTTCGCTGGGACTAGTGATTTGTTAACGTAATACACTGGGAGGTGCTTGCCCCTTTGTTCTCAGATGAGTGTCGAGTTGATCGCTACAATGAAGATTGCCCGATAGAGCAGTAGCGGTTTTCCTTGCTCGGGTTTGGAAAGCAATGGAGGCGAACCCAAGTACTGCTTGAGCTGTTGAAACGCTCACTCGCAGTCCTCGATCCATTATGTTTTTGTCTTACCTTTCAGCTACTGGAAGAAAGGAAGACACTTATCAATGGCACTGGAATACGAACGAAATTCAGTGCCAGAGCCACTGCCAAGTGCCTTCCTTCCTTTCTTCCAGTAGCTGAAAGGTAAGACACTGTTAGTGGCTCTGGAATACGAACCAATTGAGGGCGGTGACTTTGCCCTTTAGGCACTAAATTTCTTTTATATTCCTGAGCGAGATCATATTTAATAGGGCTTGTATCTTATAATGATTTGCCTTAATTCCCCTCTGATTGACTAAAAAGCTAAGGAAGAGCTGACGCCGAAGGTGTATTTGTTTGGGTTCAGCTTCATTTGGTATTTTCTCAGGATCATGAACATCTCCTCAAGGTCGGCTGCGTGATCTGCGACTTTGATGTTCTTGACGAGCATATCGTTAACGTAAACTTCCATGGAATGACCAACCTGTTTAACTTTTTGTTGACGAGCTGCTGATACATGACTTCAACATTCTTCAACCCAAAGGGTATAACTTTGTAACAGTAGAGCCATTTATCGGTGACGAAGGTTGTCTTCTATTTATCACGGAAGTGCATGCCAATTTGGTTGTAGCTCAAATATGCGTCCATGAAGCTCAAGAGGTCATGTCCTGCCGTGTTGTCGACCAGTTGGTCTATTCTCGGGAGGGTGAAGCTATCCTTGCAGCATGCTTTGTTCAGGTCTGTGTAGTCAACATAGACTCGCCACTTTTCATTGGATTTCTTCACCAGAACGACGTTGGTGATCCAATCGGGATAGTATATTTCCTTGATGAACCCTGCTTCAAGGAGCTTACTGACCTCTTCCACTATAATGGCGTATCTTTCTTATTCAAACGCTCGTCATTTTTGTCTTGCTGGTTGGTGGTCGGGGTCTGCATTTAATTTGTGGACCATTACTTCTAAATCGATGCTAAGAATGTCTTGACGAGACTATGCATAGACGCCAGCATGGCTTCACAACAAGTTGATGATCTTGTCCCGTAGATTTGGGGATAGAAACGAGCCAACCTGTACAGTATGGGTTGGGTCAGACTTACTAAGGGGGGCAACTACAAGGTCTTCCACAGAAGATCCTCTCTCAAGTGACTCCTCTCAGGGGTCAAGGGAAGTGATGGCCATTGCACGGTGCTACGTTTCTACTCTCAAGGCTGTGGAATAGCATTGGTGGGCCTCGCGTTGATCTCCCTGACTTACCCGACGTCGTGCTCAGCTGGAAACTTCATCATGAGATGGCAGGTTGAAACCACTACTCGCATGACATTAATGGATGGTCGTCCGAGGATCATACTGTAAACAGAGGGACAATCAATGACTAAAGAGTCGATCATTGTTATGGTCTGATTTTGTCATTCTCCCACAGTCACCGGGAGCTGTATAGATCCTTCGAAAGTGACCTTTTCTCCTGCGAACCCCAATAGGGGAGTTTTGACAGGTTAGAGTCAACACCTTCCTATCCCCATTTTGTCGAAGGCGTCGGCGAAGAGAATGTCAACCGAGTTACCATTCTCCACGAGAATGCGATATACTTTATGATTCGCCATGGTCATGGCCACCACCAGAGCGTCGTCGCGGGGGTGGTGAACTCCACGGGCATCTTCTTCGGCGAAGGTCAGGTCATAGGCGACCACCTTTTGCTCTTTTGGAGGTCTGTAGGTGAGGTTGATATAGTGTTCCGAGTTGTTGTTGCTTAAGCTTTTAGCATGGGCTTTGTGAGCTTAATTCGAGTCCTCCCCTGCGGGACCACCAAATATGGTGTGGATTTCTCCCGTGGCTTTGTTACTCTTCCTGTTGTCATGCTGCTCGTTACTCCGACATGGACGCTCCTCCCTCGTGTTGACGTACTCCCGCAAACGTCCATTGCAGATAAAGGTTTCAATTTCCTTATTGAGGTCAAAACAATTGCTAGTAACATGGCCGTGGTCACAGTGGAAGTGGTAGTACTTCCACTTGTCTTGCTTGTCAGCATCGGTTTTTATCCTGTTCGGCCACCTAAAGATTCTTTTTTTCACGTACCTCCATAAGAACCTCCTCGAGGCTAGCCTTTAAAGGAATGTAGCAGTTGAATCGACTCTCTAGTCACCAATTTGGGCATTAACTCTTGGTCGGGTCATCATCTCTTCTTCGCTTATTACTGACAGCCGATGGTTGCTCCTCTCCATGTCACTTGTCTTTAGCTAAGCTCCCAGCGCTTCGAGTGACTTTCCGTGAGCTGAAAAGTTCCTTGACATTGGAATATTTATGGGCTCATTTGAGAAGGTCAACCAATGTTGTCGGAGGATTCTTGTCATCGATAAGAGAAATCTTCCCTCCTTCGGACCAACCATCATGGAGGTCAGGGCTATTTGATTTGAATAGCCTTCCACTTGCATGACTTCTTTGTTGAAGCATGTGATATAATCCTCCAATAATTCGTCTTCCTTCTGAGTAATAGTGAGGAGGTGGGTTTGCTAACTTTCACTTGTCTTTCCCTCCAATAAATTGGGTGATGAAGGTCTTACTGAGCTACGTGAAGGAACTGATGGATTTGGGCTTGAGTTGTCGGAAATATTTCCGCGCTGCCCCTGATAAGGCCAGGGAGAATGCTATGCACATGACCAATGTCGAAGCACCGTGAAGCTCCATCCATGCCCCGAACGATTCCAGATGCTTGGCCCAGTCGCCAGATCGAGAGTAAGGGGCGATTGGGGATTTGAAATCTGGACGGGAGTTGAGCCCCCATGATGTCATCGGTGAATGGCGGCTTAGTCTCCTCCAGCATGACTTTTATGGAAGTTAGAACTTGTGCGCGGTAAACTTGGCGAATATCGCCAATCTGGCCCTTCAACTCTTTGAGCTCTACTTCCCAAGGGACTTCGTTCTCTCCTACTGCCTCAGGATCTTTTCCACGCCTTCGATTTTCTAACATGTGATGCAGATCGGAGTCGGCGAGAGAGACCATTCTTGCGGTTTGGGCAGGCACCTGGCTAGGCTACGCTGACCGTAATTTGGTTCTGTAGCGGTGCGATGGATCTTGTGGAGGTCGAGACTGTTCCGTGGCAGCGTCGCCTTTTGCTTTTGGGCCGGGGGGCGGATTTTGCTTTTCCAGGATTTGCATAAGCCGATTCGCATTGCTATTTAGAGCCTTGACTCGATTATCCAAAGAGATAAGAGGTCCCCCCCCCCCCCCCCCCCGATTATAGGACCTTGGCTTAGGCGCTGCAGGAGTGGAATCAACCCACTATTGGGAAGGTGGGTCGCCCTAGTCTGCAATCTGTTCTATTGGTGCAAGAGTAGTTGCAACAGTGGTGGCCAGAGCTCTCTTCCTTCCTTTTGCCATCATAGAACTCTTCGCAAGAAGGCAATGGACTTGATGTTGCTTCTCACGGATGACGCCAAACTATTAATGCAGAAATCCGGTTAGCCCTTACGAGACCTTTGCGTACCTACAACACAAATATGGCAAAGGAGACCTTGGCTATGGTAGGGGGACCCTCCGATGCCTAAGTTAAAACTCTTGGGGAATTTGGGTCTACTCGATTTAAGGGTAATTGGTGCGTACCTTTTACTGTAGGTGGGCCTCTATTTATAGGCCTAGAGTCGGTTACGTGGATAGAAACGCTCCTTGAATAATAGGTGTGCATTGCAGCCGTTTCTCAGCCACTTCCCGAGATCCTCGGGAATGATCTTTAGTGATAAGATCGGTTGGTCGTGACCTGGAAACATAAGGGATTGGTGTTCGAGGTCGACCATCCGAACTGACCCCAAGATCTAAAGCCCGAGGTTGACTTGAGGATGATTATCCCGAGCCGAGTGTTTGGTAGGTTGTGATCGGGTCTTCTTCCGATATGTAGAACGATTTGATTCATATTCTAACAACAAGTCCTCGGTAATTTGTTGAGTTCTCAGCTCGTGGTTAGGTCATCGATCTTCTTGTAGAGGTTGTGCCTGAGCATTAGAGCTAAGCTTCTTTCCTTGGGTCATTTTGTATTCTATCGTACTTGTCATCTATTGTCAGTCCATTTTCACCCATAACAATTGTGATGATTGTAGAATTGCCCACCCCTGCCCACCCCCTTTGCCATCAAGTTGTTCTTAACAGCAGGTCCATCAATCCCTTTTGTTAATCCATTCATCAATTGATGCTTTAATTAAAACTTTTTCTAAATCATCCATCAATCCATCAGTCTAATAACTCAGTGTGCTCACAAATGTGCCATCATACTCCACCAGAGCGTCAAACTATCTCCCCCAAGGGGTGTAGCTTGGGCCCACTGGGTCGAGTTGAAACTTACATTGAACTTGACCAGACCTTAAGAGGAACTAACCTGCAACCTCTTCCAACTCAAATTCTAACTTAAGGTCCCTAACCTGAATTCCTTTATACTTAGACTGGACCTAACCCAAATTCTAACTCAAGGTCCCTAACCTGAATTCCTCTATACTTAGACTGGACCTAACCCAAATACCTAACCCAACCTGAACTTGCTCAACCCAAAGAGCACCCGCCCCAGCCTAAATTCCTCTACGCCTGACCGGACCTAAGCCGACCCAAACTTGCTCAACCCAAAGAGCATCATCCAACCTGCAAGACCATCCGACACAAATTCTAAGTTTCTAACTCAAGGTCCCCGGACCTATCCCAAATACCGAACTCGATCCGAACTTGCCCAACCCAAACCCTACAAGGTTCACGTCTTGCAACCCGAACGCAACCCATGGATCTTGACAACCAATCAAACCCGACCCGAAACCCAGTTGGGTTAATTGGGTTCGGGTAGTACCTCCTCCTATCCAAAATCCTCCACGGTTCCACTTACACCCTCTCCTTCGCGCCAAACCAAAACATTCGTCTCGCGCCAAAGTACGGAAACGTCTGCTCTCTCTCTCTCTGAGATGAGCACTCGCAAAACCCTTGTTCTCACATCCCTCTCTTCCTTCAAAGGGGGAGTTGCTAGAAGAAGACGAAGAGGAATAACCCAATTCATCTCTCTCCAAAACTTCCCATCCATCCCTCCAACTCTCTGCTTCCGATCTCTTCCCTTTCGAAACCAGTCTCCTTCCTTCTCCATCCCTTCCTTCTCTTTCTCCCACGCAGCAGCCCCCAAAGAACCCTCATCCGAAGACCACTCCTCGTCAAAGGACACTGTCGAGGAGCTGCTCGCCAATGCCGATGACGTCAGCCGTCTTATGAAGATGGAGAGGATATCCGAAACGGACTGTGGATATGATGTTGCGGCCACTCCCGTGAAGGGACGACGTTGGTTCCCCTACCTGGACATGTTCCGATCGGGGAACACGTGGCTGACGAGCGGAGAAGTGATAGATGCGCTGGAACCGTATATAATGGATGTGAGGAAGGAGAGGATTCGGACGGTGGTGGAGAACAGGACCTACTCCGTGTGCTTGGTGGTTGAGGGCCTGGTCGATTTCGGAAACGTGTCGGCCGTGTTCCGGTCTGCCGATGCTCTAGGATTTCAGTCTGTCCACGTAGTCTCATGCGACAGCACGAAAAGGTGCATCGAATTCTGAGGTGAAAAAAGCCTTCAAAATATAATTTTCAATGTTGTTTTATATGTTCTTGAATTTTCTTTACAGTGTTTTGTTGTAGAGGTATTAGTACAGAAGGCGTTGTCATTTGGGCTAGCAGTTTGTACAAGTGGGGGTCCACCTTTCAGTGATTCAGACCACTATTTCACCTGCTGACCATCCATTTGCAAACAAACAATTTGATAATAGGATTATCCTACTAGGGAGTTATTTTCATCATCGCCTATCGGTGTGTGGATCAGTTTAGGTGAACGGTCTTGAATCTGGTTCCCTGAAAAGTGGGCGTGGCTTGTGTATTGCTGACCCAAATAGCATAGTTTGTGCAGAGGTTGACATTTTCCACTTTGTTATTCCCAGATGTTTATTTTGTTCTTAAGTGGATTCAAAGCACGTGGTTGTTTTGTAGTCTCATTGTGTGAGCGTTTGTTTGCTTTGGGAGTCTCTCTCTCTCTCTCTCTATATATATATATATATATATATATATATATATATATATATATATATATATATTGTTAAACTAGTTAAATACTGCCTATCAAACTGAAGAAGGTTATCAGGGTGGCGCCGTATTCCTTGCAGAGTGCATTTATCCTGGACAGATTTATTCTAGATGTTCCATTTGGGGCCAAGGAGATGGTCAGTATGTATAGGAAAAGTGGGCTTTGGTTTTCTATTCAAGGCAGACTTGGACCAGACATATGATTGCATAAATTGGGTGTTCTTAATATCCCTGCTTAGATGCATGGGATTTGGGGAAAGATGGTAGAAATGGATAAAAGCTCGTATCTTGTCAGCGTTTTTCAGTGATTGTAAATGGCTCTCCAAAAGTTTTTATTTATTTATAGTTTTGTAGGGGAAAGGCTTACAGCAGGGAGATCCACTATCTTGTCTCCTATTTACAGCAGTGGGTGAAGCACTTTCTCATATGATATGTAAAGCTCACATTGTGGGTCTTATTCAGGGGATGCGTTTGGACAATAGGTGTCAATCACTCATTCCTTATTAGTGTTTCAAATAGCGCCCGTAGCGTGGTTGTAGCGCTATGTAGCGTCCTAAATAGCGTAAATCCCATGTAACGTATGCTATAGGGGTCATCGCGTACAATACAACTACATAGCCTACGCTACAATGTAAATTTTTTACTATTATTATTATTATTATTATTATTATTATTAGTATTATTATTATTTATGTTTTCTTTGTATCTAATGTTGAGGAATGTGACACTTGTATTGAACTTGATACTTTTAATCCATGGGATTTTTATTTCTTTTCATAATTGTGACTTGTGGTTTCAATTAAATGTTATTAATTAAAGTGGTTTGCTTAGAAAGTTGTTGATGTGATAATTATTTGATTTTGTTTATATATGTGGATTCGGTTTTGATAAATGATAACTAATAACTTGTTTGAACTTGCTTATAACTGATAAAATGAATAATCTTTTAGGCATATATATATATATATATATATATATATATATATATATATATATATATGCCTTTTTTCTATTATTTATTATATTTGTCTTATTTTTAAATTAAAAAATAGAAGTATCGTGTAGCTTACACTACATGCTACGTATTTACACTGCACGCTATAGAGGGCTGAGTGCTACACATCACGCTACTGCTATTTAAAACATTGTTCCTTATATGTTGATGACATATTGTTATTTGGTAATGGCTTCATAGAAGATTTAGTGATGTTCCATGATATTCTTATGTGTTTCAAAGTATTTTCTGGGTCCAGCGATAATTTATCAAAGTGTAGCATCACTGGTATCAATCTTGTGAGGATTGAGGTGACACAAATTGTGGGAGCATTGGGTTGCGGGATGGCTATTGCCCATTAAACGTTTAGGAGTCCCTACCCTATGCAGAAGACCTTTTAGGGCTTTGTGGGATCCTATAATAGAAAAATTTCAGTGTCGGCTGGCTGGGTGGAATGGCAAGCCTTCCAATATTTTGGTTGTCTTGTATGCATTGTCCAGTGTGCATAGCCAAAAATTAGAGTCCATGCAAAGGCAGTTTCTTTGGAATGATGAGATATGCACACATAGGTATCATCTAGTTGCATGGGATACTATATATACATCGATGCAAATAGGCAGGCTAGGCATAAAATTGATAAGAACTGTTAACATCGCTCTTCTATGTAAATGATGGATGATTGGGAGTGGAGAAGCAATTGGGGTAAGGAGATTATTAGCATCTAGATACGGCGTGGCTGATAACAGTTGGGATGTTAATAAAACAACCCTCAAAAATGGGTCAATGTTAATACAACAATAGTTTTATGACCGTTGTGCATTATTATGCGGTCGAATATAGAGATATGCAAAGGCATAATCTCCCATCAAAATCACATCAATAAAACTTCTAGTTTAAATTATCTTTATTCAAAATCACATCAATAGAATTTTCATGTTTTTTTTTTTTTTTTTTTTTTTTTTTTGTGCACATTTTTGAGTATACACATTCATTTGAGTACTTGTTAGTTGACTTGTTACTGTCTAATAGTCTAACAAATGTAATAAAAATAACAAAGTTTTAATGCAATTTGGTAATAAAACTATATAAAACAATTCTATACACTTGTAAAATTTTTACAATTTTTTTTTTCCTAATTTTCCTTGATTTTTTTTTTTTAATTTAAATTTTCTTAATTTTTTTCGAAAAATTATATTTTTGGGGGCTATGCAATGGTAAATGCAATTGTACAATTGCATATGCGCACAACCCCCTTGGGTTGCTTGCACATATGCCATTTGATAATAATGCCAATTGCCTGTGTGGGATTCACTACATTATGTGACTGCATGCCAGCCAACTTATACATAAAGTAACCCTCATCGTGATGATAGGATGCTGCATGCATTAGGCCTGTACAATCATCATGGGAGCAGCACCATAGAAAACAATGGAAATCACCTAAGAACCTACAAATTCATATGGTGCCCCACATAATGGTTAGATCGACCTTGCTGGATAGGTTGGATGCTATAGACACACCATAGTGGGTCTCACACAAATAAATGTTGTAGAACAAGTTTATTCTACTACAATGTTGCAGAGAAACCCGCCTTTCATGAAGTGCAAAAAAAAAAAAAAACAGAAAAAAGAAAAAGAAAAAAGAAAAAGAAAAAAGAAAAGAAAAAAAATGCTAAGGGCATGTTTGGATTCATGAAAAGCATGAGAAATGAAATATTGTTTCTTGGGAAGCCTTTTTTTTCCAGAAAATTGTGGGAAAGGAAAAATTGTTTTCCTTTGCTTTTTAACAAGATTTTCATATAAATTTAGGATTTATTTTCAAGTTTGTTGTTTGGCCAAACAAAAATTGATTTTTTTTTTTAGATAGTCACTAGCATTTGTCAGATTAACACTTATAGCACATGTGGAATGCTTTGAGATGAACAGTGGCACGTGGCATACACGGCATATGTGAGCACTTGAAGCTGAATGGTGGCACATGTGGTACATGTGAGGGATTTGAAGTTGTATGTTGGCACATGTGACACAAGATACGCATTGGTAAATTTGACATGCACCGAAGCTAGATGACGGTACTTGTGCACATTGGCACCATTTGCACATGACATATTTGAGGATTGAAGATGGACAATGGCATGTGTGGCACATTGGTGCATGTGGGGTGCTTTGCACATGTGGGGCACAAGCAGTGTTTTAAATATCGACGATATCAGCTGATATATTCCACGATATATCTTGTATCCCACCTGTGCGATACGAAACGCACAGGTAGTGTCGATATATCTCACTTGTTCGATTCGGTGAGCATTTTCAATTTTCGATCCATGTTTTTGTTGTAAATCACGTTAAACCAGTGTCAAATGGTTACAAATCTATGATTCTTTATGTTTTCCATGAAAATCATTGGAACTTTGATTTCGAGATTTGGGGGAGATGGGTTTAGTTGCGGAAAATTGAGAAAAATCTAAATTTCTCAATTTCTCGCAAATTAGTTGCAATCTTTGTATCCAAACACAAAATTAAACATGTATGTAACCTCATCTAGTGATTCTTCTTTTGCTTTTGAATGCATTGCTTGGGTTTCCATACATGGCTTCTTACGTTTATCAATCATATGAATAGACTTTGAATGTACTTGCATAAGTTCAGTTGGAAAGCGCATATATTAGGACCCCATACAAAGGAAACCCCTATTATGTGCACCTTTTTTTTTGGTAACGTTTTGATTTCTATGTGTGTATTAATGTCTTTTTCAATTATCCCTAAAGTTTCAATGAAAAATTTGACCAATTTTCCAATGTTCCCATGTTTCCCAACATTAATGATAAGTTACGCGATACAAGCAATATATCCCATGCGATGACCGATATGTATCCATATCCCAAGGGTGCGATACATTATACGATAACGATATTTAAAACATTGGGCACAAGTAAAATGAATGGCAATACATGTGGAAGAATGGCAATACATGTAGGGTGCAAGAGAAGATGGATGCTGACACATGTGGCACATTAGCACATGAGCACATGTGGGGCTCTTTACACGTGGGGCACAAGAGAAGATGGATGGTGGCACGTGGCATAGTGGCACGTGTGTAGCATGATCGAAGATGGACTATGCCTCATTTGGCATATTGGCACATGTGAGGCAATTGAACATGGATAGCGGCGCATTTAGGCTTTGACCTTTGAGAAACCTATTTTCCTTCCATCGTGGGAAAATGTGTTTCTTAGGGGTGGGGAGTTGGGAAAACAACAAAGATAGAAAGTGAGAAATGGTGTTTCTCACAATTTTCCACAAAGAAAGGCTTAACAAACAAAGGAAAGTGAGTTTCATGGGAAATACCATTTCCATTCCCATGCTTTCCATGAATCCAAACAAGCCCTAAGAAAAATTCAAAATCAAAGAAAAAGTATTAAACTACTTTGTTTGATCTTTAAAAAGGACAAGAACATACCTCGCTTGATCTTTAAAAAGGATTCAATCAAACAAAAAACAAAAAAATTGAGATTGTAGACACCCCACCCAAAACGAGATTAAACTACTCTTCGACTTTTTGCCAGGCTTCGATGAAGATGTCTTTGAAAGATTCAGAGCCCATTGAAAAACCATGCGAGTCGGGCAGAGTAAGTTTTTGGCCAGTCATGAAAATAACTAACAAACCGGATTGGCGGGTCTGCAGCTTGATGAAATCAGAGATCGGACGATCGTCCAAAATACTCGGAAATCTCGGTTGTGCACAACCTCGATCAGGCCACATTTCTTGGACTCTTGAGTGATAGAATCCGAACCAATCAAATCGAAAGGATCCTCGATGCCTTTCGAAGACAACTACCGGATCCAATTGACCCAAAGATGAGCCAGATGAGGTAGATCTCAACTGCGCACTTCAACTCCAACAACCTTAGAATTATTCACGTAGCAATTAGGGCCCAAAAATGACAAAAAAATAGGCGGTCATTGAATGATTGCCGATTTTCTAAAATTATTCGTTTAGCACTTGGGGCCCAAAAATGATAAAAACTAACACCTAGGGCCTAAAAACAACAAAAAGTGACAAGGGTAACCTATAAACCTATCGGCGGTCCTTAAAAAACCGCCGGTTTTTGTCTATATATAGTGCATCACAATGCCCATTCTAGGGGGAGAGGCATTGGGAGCATCTGGAGATTCCTGACTATGCCAAAGTGTTGCCTAACTCAAGAGTTGTCCATCATCGAAGCTACTAAATGATAAGAGTAGAGTTGGAATCGGGGATATCAGTCTAGCCCTTTTGCAGAAAAGGGTATCTGGTTTACCATTTTCTTTCTCACATTTCAAATCAATCTGCATTCAATGCTATACAGTCTAAGAACACTAACACCATACACTACTTTTAAAAAAAAAAAAAAAATTATTTATTCAATTCTTCTCTTGTATCGACACTCTTTTTTATTTTTATTTGCCTACCCAGGATCATAAATCCTACGAAGTAAGGCTAGATGTGACAATGATGAAATTCCACTAAATCCCCCAAAAAATTGATAAATTCTGTAAAGTAGAGACTGCACATAAGTGCGAGTAGAAAATGGTGCGTAATCTATTTTTTTTTTTGTCACTGAGGCCCTTACTCAGAATATACAGTCGCAGACCAACCGCAGGAGTCACTTGAGTCAGGGAAACTTATGATTCATTGACCATTAAGCGATTCTACGCTTTCTAGCCGTCCGTAGTTTTTAAAGCTTCATTTGGCTAGTGGCAACTCCAAGTCAAACGTATTATCATATTTAAGTCGAGAAAGTGAGGGCGTACTGCGTCTCGTGTGCATGCACCATTCATAGAGATATACAACCTTACGGATGTGAAAAGGGAAAACTTGATATCTCCTTGGTTTTGGCTCCAATGCCCTTGAAAATTTAGCTCAGGATCTTCTTTTAGGCCTGATTCAATGGCTAAAATTTCATCTTGGATTTTTTTTTGGATGAGAGAATCAAGCTTCTAAACTTTTGCATGGGTATTGATGGTGGGGTTGAATATTCAGGGCTTCAAATGCTGTTGTTTGAAGCCTTATGTTTTTCCATAAAGGTTTGGTTCGTGTGTTAGTTTTACATCATTTAGAAAATGATCGTGACTCTGGAACTAAGCAGTTGGCATAGTTGTATGGATGACTAGGCTTTCTTGATCAATGTGGTTATAGATATGCTCCATCCACAATGGGACCCACAATTTGTATGGTCTGGATAGCTCTACATCATTGCCACATGTGACGAGGATGCATCACTACCATTTTAAAATTACTGCTGAACTAACATAAAAGTCCAACCCTTATAAACTTAGGTTTCTTAAGCTTGAAATTGAGAACATCATGTAGCATATGCTACATACACTATATGCGACCTAGAGTATAGGTTGTGTGGTGCACACTACACCCCAAATAGTGCACAAGCAAGAAGTCGAACTTCCTTGGCTAAAATTTCTATAAGCACATTGTAACTTGACTTGTAAGGATGAACAATTCTCTTTAATCTTGTCAATGAGAAAAGCACATGTTGAAGGGGCTATACATTTTCCAAAAATGTAAGCTCTAGCATTTTGTGAGTCCCCATTCACTTTGAATGGTCCATTAAAGGATTCTAGGAGCAAAGTCATCCCTACTTCAACCGCTACAAGCTCTGCTGTGTTGAATTGTGAATTCTTGTTGGATTGAAATGACAAAAGCCTGATCGCCCCATTTTCATCCAGCACCACATCCATTTTCAAGTTGCTAGGATTCCTCGTAATGATTCTAGCGACCTTTGAGAGGTCAATGAGAAATTAGGGTTGTCAATGGGAAAGTAGTTGGTGAATTTGGGTGCATGGACAAAGCAAGTTTACAGACTTTCTACGTAGTGGGGATTTACTTAAGTTTGTAGGGGTGAGAAACACCATACTAGTGTTTGTTTCTGTAACTCTGATTTCTCCTTATAAATAGATCCTGTTGTTCGGCAAATTGAAGGGGGAGGAGGGAGGGATCTCTGTCCATAACATGCGCATGCATGGGTTGACTCGTGGACGGCTCTCAAGGTGTGCCAGTCCCAGCCCTAGTGCAGGTCTTGCGCATGCATGGGTTGACTCGTGGATGGCTCTCAAGGTGTGCCACTCCCAACCCTACCTTGGTAGGGGCCTTGCGCAGGTCTCGTAGCTCTTTACTTTTCTAGGACAAATTGGGAGGAGACCTATGTTAGAGGATTGGCATTGGATTCTATAATGATCACATGACATAAATTTGAGGTAAAATCCTATCCATTGGTTTATGGCCTTTTGGAACATGATTATATCTAGAGGGGGATCTATTCTCAATTCTAAAAATTGGAAAATTTTGAAAAATTTATGCTTCCTTGTCTTTCTAAAATTCACCAATAAGAAGTTATGAGGAGATGGGACTGGCTTGAGGCAACCCTTAGGATTTTGATTGTATTATATAAATTAACGCCATGTGCATAATGTCAAGGAGAGCTTCCTCGTGGGCGAGAAGGTGGCAGCTTCATGTAACCCGATGGTAGTGATTCGGGCAGTATTTTCTGCAGTCATGCCCATGGTCGAAGTGAATTAATTGGAGAATAATGACCAAACCTATGGCGTTAAAAGTTGAGATGCACAAATTGTACAGAGAAACAAACAGAAAACTTCCTTGATGAAGTTCAGGGGGATCAACATGTGACAGTTGAATTTAGGGCTCAAGATTCAGATCCCTATCATTTGGCATTTCAATTGGTATTCTACACTCCAGTCAACTCCTTGCATGGGTTCTTTTCATGATATGCTTTATGCCATTGGCGGCACATTGCACAACCACAAAGATATCTAGTAGGGCAGTGTCTTGTAGGCAATGTTTTGTTTGAGTCCTATTGTATTATATTAGTTATTTCTTTTTTAATTCTGAAAATATTTTAATATTCTTGTCACTATAATGTGCATGTCTCAGCTGTAAAAATTGTAATCAATGACAATGTCGTTAAATTTAGCATGTTAGTGAGATTAAAAGCATATCTTGTTTAATAGAACATGTCAAATATTTCATCTATAAACCAAAATATGAATATTGAGGAATTCTACAATGATCTGCATGGGAAGACATGAAGAGGTGAATGTAGAGTTGTACGAAGCTTGAAGAGAAGCAGCAGCTTTTCGGAGTCTTGGATTGAAGAAGATTAGTTGTGACATAGCCGGGTAAAGTTGAAAAGCTTATCCTTCTCAAAGATCGCAAGATGATACTTTATTTACGTAAATTAACAATTGATATAAAGCCTCCTATGTTTTGAATCAGCAAATTATTTGATCATCACAAAGTAATATGGTGGTATATTTCCAGATTTTCTTCGAAAATTTGAATTTAGCTAGTTCCTAAGGTGCAAATTTGGGCAATTGGTATTTCCACGAGAATCTCTTCATTATACTTTATGCCAAAGGCTGCACTGTGGCAAGCAGAATGCATCATCTAGCTAGGCAATATACTTCCATTTTACCATCACTTCCTAGTGTAAAACTCACATCTTACTCTAAACAAAAAAATCTAAGACTGGGAAATTTTTTGGTTCTCTCATGCTTCTTTTGTAATTATTTGTAGGTTTCATAGATTTTTTCATGGGATCAGGTCATGGCTTATTTGGTTTTTGTTAGTTGCTTCTCACCTTGTTTCCTTCATCATTTACAGAATGAGCTGTGATACATACATATGCACATACATATGTGCATATACACATACATAGGATGGATGTATATTGTTTTTGGCTCCCACTCTGTTCTTTTTCTAAGTTATAATATCTCCTTTATGTTAATTGCAGGTATAGAGACAATCGTCATGTTAGCATGGGTGCCGAGAAATGGTTGGATATTGAACTTTGGCAGTCCACTCGAGAGTGCTTCAAGGCGTTGAAATCACGTGGTTACCGCATTGCCACAACACACTTGGGAACTGATGCGGTATTGTTCTTTGCCATCTCATTAGAACCTTCATTGCATGGATACATATTTTTTTTTTCTTCGATATTGTAATCCTTCTTGTTTTGCCCAGTGTTTTACATACCTATGCTATGTAGTATGTAGCCTATGCTACGTAGCATAGCTTAGCCTTAATGCTACGCAGCTCACAAAAATAGCTCAAGTCGCGTGTAGCCTATGCTACATGATAATTTGCATACATTTCATGCTACATAACCACACTACACACTACATAGCTCACATTACAAGTTATTTTTCAGTACAACATTGATGGGGACATCACGCGCACACGCACGCCCCCTTACGCATGTATGCAAGGAGGAGGGCCCCACCATCGATCTGGATCGATGACGATGTCCAAGGAGGGCCTCCTAGCTAGAGGACTACGTTTTGGTTCGTTAGAGTAGACCCGATAGTCATGTGAATCACACCATGGGTTCTCATGATTGTGGCCCACTATTCTAATTAATTTAGTACTTTGGGTTTTGCTTATTATTGTTATTAAGAATATCATGGACAGTTTAGATTGCTTTGATTAATTATTATTTTTGATTACTTCGTCTCCAAGTAATAGGTTGTGCACATGGCGCTAGTTTTGGGGTATAGAGTTTTATTATAAATAGGCATCCCTTGTAGTCTTTTTTTCTCATTGAAGATTAATAAAATTTATGCGTTTTTTTGCTCCTCTAAATTTCTGAGTTGTGGAGATTCAATTGGGTGTGAAACCCTCCCTTCCTCAAAGGGCTGACTACCGTGGTGCGAAGCCACACCTATCCCGATTTGTCCCCACCTTCCATTCATATTTCTCCTCCTACAATCATCTACGCTTCAAATCCATCCTCTATTGCAGCCGTTTTTCTCTCTACAATAAATTTCCAGAATCTAGCCCTGCAGGAGGGCTGAAACTTCTGTGGAGCACCACGCACAAACCGTGCATTGGATCAAGCTGAAATTTGGGAGTTTTGGATTCCACCCCTGATAGACCAGGGCTAAGCTGGCCTTTTTCTGAATAGTGGGCCCCACACACTTGTGGCCGGGATCGCACGCACGTGCGTCTGGGCCATTGCTGCTGTCCACACCCGTGGTACTTCTCTGGTTTGTCTCTCTCTTCTCTTTCACCCAAAATCCCTAAACCTAATCCTAAATTCTTCAAATCCTCAATTTTATGTCTTTTCTTCAACCTTAGAGTTCCCTGAATTGAAATTTTTGAATCCCTTGGATTGGGGGAATTATTTCTGTGCATGTGTTGATGGATTTACCCTCCTTTGATTCTTGTTTAGTCTATAATTTTGATTGATCCGGCCCTAGCATGTGTAGGCCTGGATCCGCATAAGATTCCCCTTGATTGAGTGTTTGAACTTGTGTGGGATGTGGAATTTTGTATAATTGTTTCTGAACTAGTGTGATTTAAAGCCTGAAAATCTTGCACATCATACTTGAATTTCATGTCCTGCATCAAATTTGGTATCAAAGCCTAGGGTTCTTGTAGGGGATGCATTGCATGTTAGGGTTTAGTTTATTTGTGTCCATTATGTATTAAGTATCATCATATAGAGTTATTTAGAGGTCCATAGTTTCTGAGATAGGTTGCTGGAAGTTGAGTAGTGTTGTGTTGTTTTCTCCATATAGAGTCGTATAGGAGCATTTAGTCCTATCTAGGCGCATATAGTCGTAGTAGAAAGTCCTTAGATTGAGTTAGTAGTTGTATGCAAGGTGTGCCGAAACGTAGGCCGATACGTAACGGTAATGGTCTGGGCCGATACGCGTTTCGGGGTCGTATCGGCCTTTACGATCCCGTTACGGCAGTAACGGCCGTTACTGACCCGTAATGGCCTGCCGTAACGGTCGAAAAACGGTAACATTTTTTTTTTCTATTTTAAGCTCGTTTTTTGCTGTTTTTTTTTTCCAAATTTCTTGCTTCCAAACTATTTTTCACTTCTTCTACTACCAATTTCGACCAACCTTGGCTGGGTATTTGAGATAAAAATAATTATATTACGGATTTTGTCGAATCGAAGCTCGGTAGGCCATTTTTCAAAAATTCCGAATTCGTCAAAAATAGGTATTTATACTTTTTTTTTAAAAAAAAAATATGTTTTGCTGTTTTAATCATGCCATATGATGCATTAATCATAGAAGAACATGTTAATGTGCATTTTTCAGATTTGGAGTGCCATTTAATATTTTTTTAATATTTTTTCTATTTACGCATGTATTTTGACCCTTTTTTTTAAAATTTGAAAAATCATTTTTTAATGGTTGTTTTGCTATTTTAATCATGCCATATGATGTGTTAATCATATTAAAACATATTAATGTGCATTTTACAGATTTGGGGTGCCATTTAATATTTTTTTTAATATTGTTTCTATTTACGCATGAATTTTGACCCTTTTTTTCAAAATTCGAAAAATCAATTTTTAATGGTTGTTTTGCTATTTTAATCATGCTATATGATGTGTTAATCTTAGTAGAACATATTAATGTGCATTTTACAGATTTGGGGTGCCATTTAATATTTTTTTATATTTTTTTTCTATTTATGCATGAATTTTGACCTTTTTTTTTTTAAAATTCGAAAAATCAATTTTTAATGGTTGTTTTGCTGTTTTAATCATGCCATTTGATGTGTTAATCATAGTAGAACATATTAATGTGCATTTTACAGATTTGGGGTGCCATTTAATATTTTTTAAATATTTTTTCTATTTATGCATGAATTTTGACCTTTTTTTTTTTAAATTCGAAAAATCAATTTTTAATGGTTGTTTTGCTGTTTTAATCATGCCATATGATGTGTTAATCATAGTAGAACATATTAATGTGCATTTTACAGATTTGGGGTGCCATTTAATATTTTTTCTATTTATGCATGAATTTCGACCCTTTTTTAAAAAAAAAATTTGAAAAATCAATTTTTAATGGTTGTTTTGCTGTTTTAATCATGCCATATGATGTGATAATCATAGTAGAACATATTAATGTGCATTTTACAGATTTGGGGTGCCATTTAATATTTTTTTAATATTTGTTTTCTATTTACGCATGAATTTTGACCATTTTTTTTAAAAAAAAAATTCAAAAAATCAATTTTTAATGGTTGTTTTGCTGTTTTAATCATGCCATATGATGTGTTAATCATAGTAGAAAATGTTAATGTGCATTTTACAGATTTGGGGTGCCATTTAATATTTTTTTTTGTATTTTCAAATTAGTGACTTTATATTTTTATTTGCTTATATTGGACAGGTTTTGGAGCTTCTTAGGGTTTAGTATTTTAGTTAGAACATAAAATCATCTTTATCAACATAGGTCATACACTCATCTACCTAAACCTAAAGAAATGTCTGGGTTTGGCCAACAACAAGTGACGATATTGGATGGCAACATTGTGAGAGGGTTGGTGGTACTAGGCACCAAATGAAGTGCAAGTATTGTGATAGACTAGTGACTGGTGGAATTACCCGTCTGAAACAACATTTAACACATCGAAAGGGTCAAGTTGCGCCATGTGCCAGAGTACCGAGAGAGAATGCTTTTAATGCAAGCTAGTCTGGATGAATCGAAGGGTAAACGTGCTGCTGTACAAAAGAAGAAAGATGATATTTTGGATGCAGCTTGACAGGAGGTGTTTGGTCCTGATTATATGGGCGTTCGTGATGAAGATATTATTGATTCTGACGAAGATTCAGAT
The DNA here is from genome assembly GCA_021015155.1 of Magnolia officinalis. NCBI lineage: Eukaryota > Viridiplantae > Streptophyta > Magnoliopsida > Magnoliales > Magnoliaceae > Magnolia > Magnolia officinalis. The sequence goes on along the minus strand of JAJHSJ010001525.1, from coordinate 55,819 downwards.
CGGGAATTAACTATAGCTAGGAGAGAGCTTGCGTGTAGCTCGTGAAGAGGAAGAACGTCGCCGCATGTTTGGCACGCATGGGTCAATGCGTGATACAGGGGGGGCAGTGGGAGTGCAACTGCAGGTGGGACTGAGGGTGGGGGGGTAGGTTTGGTGGGTTACGACGTATGTTTGGGAGCCGACGACAGACATCTTCACGTGATGCCCCTATACGTTTGGATGAGGAAGTAAATGAGCCTAGGAGACTTCTATTGATCCAATCCTGTTTAGGAAAGAATCAACTAAACAAAAGAAAATAAAACAAATGTGGAGTAGAACTTCCGTTGAGAAATTAGGTAGAGCAGCAGCAAAGTTATTTATACATGCTAACGTACCTCCTAACTCGGCCAATTCTCCATATTGGTAGGTGGTAATTGATGCAGCAACAGAAGCAGGTGAAGGAATAAAAGCTCTCACGGCTAAGGACATTAAGGGAAAATGGACAAATGCAGAGTATGCGGATGTGAAAGCATACGTGGCTACCTTTAAACCTGTATGGCAAGCCAGAGGATGCACGATTATGTGTGATGGTTGGACTGGCCCAACCAGACGCAGCATGATTAACTTCATGGTGTACTGCCACTTATGAACTATATACCATAAGTCAATTGATGCCTCAGAGGCAACAAAAATGCTAATTATATTAATGAACTAATGGATAAAGTTGTGGAGGAGATTGAAGAGGAGAATATAGTGCAGATTGCGACAGATAATGAAGCAACATATAAGCTTGCAAGACATGTTGATGGATAAGAGAAAACATCTTTTTTGGTCACCATGTGCTGCCCATTGTATTGATCTTATATTGGAAGATATTGGGAAGAAGAAGAATGTTAAGGAAATGGTCGAAAGGGCAAGGGAAGTGACGACGTTTATTTACAACCATAATCAAGCAGTCGCAATAATGAGACAGTTCACGAAAGGACGAGAGTTCTAGATTCGCAACAAACTTTATAGCATTAGAGAGTTTATTCCAGCATAGGGGAGAGTTGAGTGAGATGTTCGCTTCCCGAGAATGGCTCAACACAAAACATGGGAAGAAGACATCAGGGACACCGGTCGACGTTGCGAACACCATACGGGACAACAAATATTGGAAGAAGGTCAAGGCGATTCTAAAGGTGATGGAGCCACTAATGACGGTACTCCGTCTTGTTGAAACCGATGAAGCACCTACCATAGGCTTCCTATATGATGCCATGGATAAGGCAAAGTTTGCAATTCAACGTGATTGTAGAAGTTGGGAGACTTATTGGAAGATGATCGACAAGAGATTGACAAAATAACTCCAGCACGATCTTCATGCAGCAGGTTACTACCTAAATCCTAGGTATAGATATGCCCAATCATTTGTTGCGGATGATGAAGTTCGTGTCGGGCTAAAAAATGTGATAAGAAGATTAGAGCCTGACTTAGATCTGCAAATAAAGGCGTTGCATGAATTAGATACATTTGGAAATCGCCTTGGTAGCTTTGGAGATGCTCTTGCACAACATGCAGTATCTAGGTTGCAACCGGCCGAATGGTGGATTAATTTCGGAGAGAGTACGAAGGCTCTCCAAAAAACTGCAGTAAAAGTTTTGAGCTAGACAACATCTTCCTCTAGCTGCGAAAGGAATTGGAGTTGTTTTGCGCTCATTCATTCAAAGAATAGGAATAGATTGCAGACTAGAACATTAGATAGACTTGTCTTCATGCACTACAATATAAAACTAAGAATGCGATGACTTCATAGGAGCATTACAGCTGCCGATGACGGAGACTACTGTCCAATAAACTTGGACAATATTTATGATGAGGATGACCCACTTCTACTTTGGTTGGAAACAAGAGAAAAGCAAATTGAAGAGGATAGTGAAGAATTGGAAATTGATGACCCAAAATACGCAGAGCACAACAAGAGAGTCGTGCAGATGTGTTGGACCCAGTAAGAGGGGCAGCGTTTATGCCACGTACGGATACGACTCAAGATCAACAAAAGAGTACGAGCAGTGGTAGCGTGATCGTGTCGGATGAAGACGATGACCCCCCTACCCCTGGTGCTGGCACTTCTGCTGTTGCTCAGCGCCCTATACAGCCGTCTACAGATCGCGATGCCGATGAACATCGACGAGGTGGTACACGAGGTCGGACTTATGAGTGTACCGAGTCACGATACAGCCAGCAGGTGGGTACATCTAGTGGTGCACCGGGTTCGGGAGGTCCGGAACATCATCAAGCTCATGGTCTTGGTTATTATGATGGATATTCTTATGGTCAATTGGATTATAATTATGGTGGTTATACTGAGCCTGTTCCATTACATTCATGTTGGAGTAGTCCTCCCGATCAATATCCATATGATTATAGATATCCAGATTCAAATTCAAGTTACTCATCACAACAGACGCACTCTCAATCTCAAGATTCTTAACAACCTTAGTATGGGCACCAGTATGGCTATTCGACGGGCACTGGTGGATATCCTTACTCGGGGTCAGAGTCGTTGCCTAGTCAGGATCAGTCATCCTCTCGTTTCGTTGATCTAGTATTTCCTTCTGGCACTGGATATTATGGATATGCAACACCTACACCTATTGGACAGCCTCAGCCTGATGGTGACGATGACGATGATGTGGAGGTCGAGCAACCACAAAAAGCAGATTTTCATTCTGGTGGTGACTTGTGATTGTGAGTATATATTTGTATTAAGGTAAGTATTTGCAGCAGACAGCTCACAGCAGTATTATTGTAAGAAGCCATGCACACACTTGACACTGCCGAACTTGTATTTAAAATAGCTCCCCTGACAACCAATTAAGTAATCCTTAATCAAGTTGCAGGGGAGTATATCAGACACTACTAATTTTATTTTATTTTTAATATTCTTGACTTGAGGATGACAGGTCATAGACAGGAAGCACAGGCACGTGCACAGGTATGTTCGAGAAATTCCTCAAAAATAATTGTAAACACCTAATGTAAGATATTTTCATATTACATTCATTCTAATATATCTATCATTGAGAGTAGATAGTTAGAAAATTAAATATATGAATCTTGTAGTCAAATTCAGGTTATCTGGTTCCTAAATTCATCAGACAGTCCGATGCAACTTCTCACCAAAGAGTGGACCGTTACACCACCATAAACATGTTCCAATTTATAAATGAATGCATATTTGGAATGCTTAGAATATTCCGGATTTAATCAATATTTTTTCATATTTTTTTGGCAATTTTTTTTTTTAACGCCGTTACGGGTCGTTACGCCCCCGTATCGCTGTTACGTCCCCGTATCCGTATCGGTTTTGGAGGTCACTGTTACGCCAACCGATACCGATACGGGACACCTTGGTTGTATGCCTATACGTACGGGTTGTGGTTTTAGCCTGCACCTTACACTAAACATGGAGCAATTGCAAGAGTCAATGAACAAGCTGACCCAACAGTTTGAGTCTTTGGGTAAGCGCTTGGAACAACGTATGGACCAATGCTTTGAGCAGTTTAATGTGCGCGTTACCCAATTAGAGACCTCCGCCGGGGCAAACCCCACAATTGGGGAAGATGCCCAATCTTAGGCAGGTGGTCAGGAGGTTAGACCAAGGAATGGAGGTGACCAAGGAATTGGTCATGGGCGCGCACCCGTGCACCCACCCCGCGAGGGACATTATGATCAATATGACCTAGATGTGCAACTCCTCAAGGGAGTTAGAGTAGATGCCCCTACGTTTGATGGCCACTTGGTCCCTAAAGCCTTTTTAGATTGGCTGGCGGATATGGACCGTTATTTTGAGTGGTATGACATGTCGGATGCTCGTCGAGTCCGATTCGTCAAGATGAAGCTTGTGGGCCAAGTAAAGAGGTTTTGGGCTACTGTAGAGCGAAAGAAAGAAAGAGCGAGGGAGCTCCCAATAGTCTATTGGGGAGAAATGAAAGAAACACTTAAGGAGAAGTACCTCCCTTTCTCTTATCGCTTACGGTTTATTGGGGAATGACAGTCTCTTCGACAAGGTGCCATGAGTGTGGCGGAATACATTGAGAGGTTCGAAGAGTACTTGACCAGGTGTAAAGTTGATGAGGATCCCGTACGCACCCTTGCTCGATTTAAAATGGGCATCCGTACTGACATTAGGAGAGAATTGCTCGCCAAAGACATAGATACCATTGAACAGTTGTATCAAGTAGTGTTGGAGGTTGAGCAATACCTCAAAGCATCTGTGGGAAGGCGATTTGAGTTTCGCGATTCTGACGCTAAGGCCAACCCTTCTGGGGCTAAGCCTAACACTGGATACCAAAGCAAATCTTCCTGTAATTTTCAGCCCAGGCCCAAGGATGATAAGGGTAAAGAAGTTGTCGGGTCTAGCTCATGTAAGAGTGGAGCAACTAGGTGTTTTAGGTGTCAAGGGTTTGGTTACTTTGCTCACCAGTGTAGCACGAGAGAGTGCACCAAGGTGCTCCTTATTGATGGGTAAATAGAAGTAGTGCCCCCAGAGAGTGACGATGAAGAGGAAGAATATGAGCCAGTAGAAACCCTTAGTGATGAGGAAGAGGGAGCGCAAGAGACTGCGACCCTCGCAGTTGTGCGATGCGCCCTTGCTTAAGCCAAGAACACTGACGATTGACGCCTGAACACGATCTTCTATACTTATACAAAATGTGGGGAAAAGAGTTGTAAGATGATTGTGGATAGTGGTAGTTGTGCCAACGTGGCATCAACTAGCACTGTGAGCCGTTTGAGCTTAAAGCTTGAAGCCCATCCTCAACCCTTTATAGTGTCCTGAGTTGATGAAACTTTCATTCCAATCTCGCACTGTTGTCTTGTTCTTATTCAGTTTAGATCTTATAAAGACACTTTGGTGTGATGTTGTTCCCATGAATGTGGGCCATATCATTCTAGGTAGACCTTGGCTCTATGACAGGGATGTCACCATATTTGGCCGTTCGAATGTGTGTACACTCTGGTTTGAGGGCAAGAAAGTCAAGCTAAATCCACTTCCACCTAAGAACACTACTAGAAAGGAGTTCACCACGCGGAGTAGAGTGAGCGGCTCAAAAGAATTGAAGGAGTCGAAGTCCAAGTTCAAGTATCTCCATATTCTAAATGTCAAAGACTGAGTGAGAAACTGAGGCGGACTCGATGGTATACGCCCTCGCGACTAGGGAAAGTGTACCAGAGGCTAGTGTAGAGTTACTCACTGAGGCCATCCAGGTAGTGCATAAGTTTCGTGATGTCTTTCCTGATGATTTACCGAATGAGCTTTCCCCTATGAGGGATATACAACATGCCATTGATTTAATCCCTGGGGCGACTTTACCAAACCTCCCTCATTACAAACTGAACCTAAAGGAGCATGCAGAGTTCAAGAGACGGATTGATGAGCTCTTAGAAAATGGTTTCATTCGAGAGAGCATGAGCCCGTGTGCCGTGCCCGCCCTTCTTACACCTAAGAAGGATGATACATGGAGGATGTGTGTTGATAGTATGACCATCAACAAAATCACAGTCAAGTATCGGTTTCCCATACCGCGTCTCGATGACATGTTGGATATGATGGCCAATGCTACTATCTTCTTAAAAACTGACCTCAAAAGTGGTTATCACCAAATCCGTGTACGCCCTGGTGATGAGTGGAAGACAGTCTTCAAGACGAAGGATGGGCTATACGAGTGGCTAATTATGCCTTTTGGGTTGACTAACGCCCCATGCACCTTCATGCGTATGATGACCCAAGTGTTGAGACCTTTTATGGGAAAGTTCTTGGTCGTATACTTTGATGATATCTTGATTTATAGAATGACCAAGGAACAACACCTCAACCATTTGAGGCAAGTTTGTGGGATCCTTAGAGCCGAGAAATTGTACGTCAACCTAAAGAAGTGTGTGTTTTTGTCTAGTAGTGTTATCTTCTTAGGTTTTGTTGTGTCAGCTGAAGGCGTATCGGCGGATCCCGAGAAGGTCAAGGCTATCGTTAATTGGCCTGAACCCCGCAATATTCATGAGGTGCGCAACTTTTACGGTTTAGCCACCTTCTATAGGTGGTTCATTCGAGGCTTTAGTTCCATTATGGCTCCCATCACGGATTGCATAAAAAAAGGGAGAGTTTCAATGGATAAAGGCAGCCTCGAAGGCCTTCAAGGAGATAAAGGTTAAGATGATCGAGGCTCTAGTCACGCGACTTTCGGATTTTTCAAAAGCTTTTGAAGTCGCATGTAATGCGTCAAGAGTCGGCATAGGAGGAGAATTTAGTCAGGAAGGACACCCTGTCGCCTTTTTTAGTGAGAAACTGAATGAGGCGAAACAAAAATATTCCACTTATGACAGAGTTCTATGCGGTAGTGCAATCACTGTGCCATTGGCGTCATTATCTATTGCCGCAAGAATTCGTCTTATTCTCAGATCACAAGGCCTTGAGATATCTGAACTCTCAGAAGAAATTAAACCCTAGGCACGCCAGGTGGATTCAATTCCTTCAAGAGTACACTTTTGTGCTCAAGTACTAGGCCGGTGTAGAGAATAAGCCTGCCGACGCGTTGAGTCGTCGAGTCGCGTTACTCAATTCCATGAGTGTCGAAGTCACGTGCCTCGAGCACATCAAAGAAGATTATTCTGAGTGTCCAGATTTTGGAGTTGTGCACGCATCATTATTAGAGAGTCCTTCAGGAGCTAGCAGTGAGTACTTGATTTTAGATGGATATTTGTTTAAGAGTGACCGCTTGTGCATACCTTGCACCTCCCTCCACGATTTTCTTGTCTAAGATTTATATTCAGGAGGGGTCGCAGGTTATTTCGGTCGAGACAAGACCATAGTCCTAGTGGAGGATAGGTTTCATTGGTCAAGCCTCAAGCGAGGTGTGGCCAAAATTATAGAGCAATGTCGTACTTGTCAACCGACAAAGCAGAAAAAGCAAAATACAGCATTATACACACCTTTGCCAGTTCCATTCATCCCTTGGCAGGACATCAGAATGGACTTCGTGCTTGGACTCCCTAAGACTATTCGGAAACACGATTCCATATTTGTTGTCGCGGACCATTTTTTCTAAAATGACCCACTTCATTCCTTATTCTAAGACCTCCGACGCATCTCATGTTGCCAAGCTGTTCTTTAATGAGGTCGTCAAATTGCATGGGTTACCAAAAACCATAGTGTCTGACCGTGACATGTGATTCATGAGTTACTTTTGGAAGACACTGGCACATGATGAAAACTAGGCTCCAATTTTCTTTTGCCTACCACCCTCAGACCAATGGTCAGACTGAGGTGGTCAATAGAAGCCTAAGGAGTTTGCTCAGATGTTTAGTGGGAGAGCACACCAGGACGTGGGACACCGTACTACCTATTGTCGAGTTTGCATTCAATAGTTCTGTCAATAGGTCCATAGGTTTAAGTCCTTTTGAAGTCGTTACTGTTACAAGCCTAGGAAGCCTATTGATCTTGTTCCTATGTCACTGTCCCATAGGCCATCAGAGTCTGCAGAGTCCTTTGTGCATCACATTCATTCATCGCATCAAGATATCAGGCGAAAGATCATTACTAGTAATGAACATTACAAATTTTCTGTAGACCAGCATAAACATTTCAAGGAATTCAATGTAGTGGACTCTGTGATAGTTCGCATTAGGCCCGAGCGGTATTCTCAGGAGGCTGTTCGTAAGTTACACGGACGTAGCGCTGGACCCTTCAAAATTATAAAACAAAACGGTCTCAATGCGTATGTGGTAGATTTTCCACCTTCCATGGGAATTAGTTTCACATTCAATGTGGAGGATCTAGTTACTTTTCAGGGGACCACTGATACTTTGATCGGCCCTTCGCCCACCCATCCTGATTCCTCATACCTGTCCTTTGATCCACGACCTCTCCCGACCCTTCTTCCCAGCCTCTACCTCTCATACTTACCCTTCCCACACCCAGAGAGGAAATAGAGGATATTTTGGACCATCAGATAGTATCAACATCGGATGACGGGTTTCAAAAGTACCTGGTTAAGTGGAAGTTACGCCCAGCTTCAGACAGTACGTGGCTTACTGAGGAGGAACTTCAGAGACTTAATCCTGACATTTTGGAGTGGTTCAGGAGTTTTATTTCGCCAGTGGCGAAATCTTCTTAGTTGGGGAGTTGATGGGGACATCACGCGCACACGCACGCCCCCCTTATGCACGTACGCAAGGAGGACCCCACCATCGATCTGGATCAATGACGACGTCCAAGGAGGGCCTTCTAGCTAGAGGACTACGTTTTGGTTCGTTAGAGTGGACCCGATAGTCATGTGAATCCCACCATTGGTTCTCATGATCGTGACCCACTATTCTAATTAATTTAGTAGTTTGGGTTTTGCTTATTTTTGTTATTAGGAATATCATGCACGGTTTAGATTGCTTTGATTAGTTGTTATTTTTTATTACTGTCTCAAAGTAATAGGTTGCGCATGGTGAGGGTTCGATTCCCCTCCTTGGCTTTACCCGATACACGTGGTTGTGGGTGATTGCGTGTATTCGCAGGGATTGGTCTCACTTCAAAAAAGAGGTGGGGACACCCTGTGTCTTCAAAAAAAAAAAAAAAAGTAATAGGCTGCGCACATGGCGCGAGTTTTGGGGTATAGGGTTTTATTATAAATAGGCACTCTTTTTTTTTTTTTTCTCATTGAAGATTAATAAAATTTATGCGTTTTTCTGCTCTTTTAAATTTCTGAGTTGTGGAGATTCAATTGGGTGTGAAACCCTCCCTTCCTCGAAGGGCTGACTACCGTGGTGCGAAGCCACACCTATTCCGATTCGCCCCTATTTTCTTCCATCCATATTTCTCCTCCTACAATCATCTACGCTTCAAATCTATCCTCTATTGCAGTCGTTTTTCTCTCTACAACAGATTTCCAGAATTTAGCCTTACAGGAGGCTGAAACTTTGGCGGAGCACCACGCACAAACCGTGCATCGGATCGAGCTGAAATTTGGGGACTTTGGAGTCTACCCTTGGCCGACCAGGGCCAAGTTGACCTTTTTCTGAATAGTAGGCCTCACACACGTGCGGCCGGGATCGCACGCATGTGCGTCTGGGCCATTGCTGCTGTCCACATGTGTGATACTTCTCTGGTTCGTCTCTCTCCTCTCTTTCACCCAAAATCCTTGAACCTAACCCTAAATTATTCAAATCCTCAATTTTATGCCCTTTCTTCAACCTTAGGGTTCCCCGAAATTTCTGATCCCTTGGATTGAGGGAATTATTTCTGTGCATGTGTGGATGGATTTACCCTCCTTTGATTCTTATTTGGTCTATAGTTTTGATTAATCCGGCCCTAGCATGTGTAGGCCTGGATCCGCATAAGATTCCCCTTGATTGAGTGTTTGAACTTTTGTGTAGGATGTGGAATTGTGTAATTGTTTCTGAACTAGTGTGATCTAAAGCCTGAAAATCTTGCACATCATACTTGAATTTCATGTCCTGCATCAAACATTTAAATCAATTATTTTTTTTTCAATGGTTTGTTACATTTTTATATTTTGCATAAAAATTAGTTAATCTTTTCAATGCTTTTAGTAAAATAATATAAGTATCAATATTAAATCAGTTTCATTACTCTTTCTTTACCTTCATACTTAATCATTGCCCGTTCTTATTACTTTAAGTTGCGTTTGGTTGCTCCAAATATCATGAAAGTTTGTTAAATTTCATTATTAATCACTCTAATTTGGTGTAGAATATCATGAAATTGGTATAACCAAGCGTTACCTTGATTAAAAGTCCAAAAGTTGCATGTAGCTCATGCTACACAATATGTGACTTATGCCTCATGCTTCAAAGGGTGAATGCTACGCTACATGCTATTCACTATTTAAAACATTGGTTACGCTATTAGGATCAAACCTTTTGAATTTTATGCCAATCACATGTTAGGGGTTATGTAAATTTCGTTTATTACGCTATTAGGATCAACCTTTTGAATTTTATGCCAATCACATGTTAGGGGTTACGTAATTTCTTTTATGAACTAGATAAGACACACACACACACATATATATGTATGTATGTATGTATGTATGTAGAGGCATGCTTGCTTGCGCATGTGCGCATCTTTGCACACGTGTCATGGGCGTCTAATCCGAACGGTCCTTGTGATGCGGCATCCCGTGAAACCCCAAGAGACCAATTTTCACCTTATCTAAAACTCTAGTGGGCCATAGCAAAGAGAGATGCAAGTCAAGGGAGGAAACTATTTTCTTTTACCATGGCCCACAAAGTTTGGGATCAAGGTAAAAGTTGGGCCTGGGGGTTTCATGGGGTGCTACATCCCGTGGACTGTTTAGATTTTGGACTCACATCTCGTATGATGAGTTCTCAAAAAGTTTGCACGAGTTCCATGCGAACTGGTGCTTAGCTGAGCATTTGGCTATATATATATATGTATATATAGATGTATATATGTGTGTGTCTATATATATATATATGTATGTGTGTGTGTGTGTGTGTATCAATTAGATAATTGCTTAACTATTGATATTTGAAGATATGAACTGGGTGATAAACATGATTCACCATCCTAAATATTGTCTTGGTGGTTAAAAATTTGATTTGTGTCGTATACTCTTCATTACTCAAATTGTCCTTCAATTGTTTAGTAGCTTTCTCATAGGCGTTGCCATTATAAGTAGTAGTTAAATGATGATAACTGGATTACTAAAAAGATCTTTGTGGGGCATTGTAGGTTTCAGTTTATGACATGGACTGGTCATGTCCAACCGCAATAGTTGTCGGAAACGAACACAGGTGAGAGTAGTCCTCCAAATGACTTGTGCTTGTTTTGCCTGCTATAGTTATCAGAAATGAACATAGGCGAGAGTGAGACTTAGTTTTTGCTCTCCGAATGGCATTTTTGATCCATCCACTTTCAATAACTCCATAGTATCCCTTCATGGTCAAGATGTTTTCAAAGATGTTTCAGAAATGTGATCATATTATTCTTGTAAGTAGTTTTTTGGCATCATTGTCAACATCATGTTTATTGTTGTAATTATCATCATAATCATTGCTAAACATGAGGTGCATATACTCACATATATGTTCATATACATAAGTACATAAACACACATATAATGGCAACAATTTCTGATGATTTTGCCCATGCAATTAGTTTTAGGAGAGACCTGAACCTTATAATTTGAAAGGAAGTCAAGAGGAATTTTCAATATAGTTAGAGGTATTTGGGGCATTTTAAAAAAGTTAGTCATCAACCGAGGCCATTTTGGCCATTTTTGTTATTTCAAATGGTCTGTAGCGCCTTTCTCTCACGATCTCTCTTTCACTCCTCTCTCCATTTGCAACGCACGTGCCATGGCTCTAGTCTCTCTCTCTCTCTCTCTCTCTTATGTTTTATGTATTGGTATTGCTCAATTTTAAAAAAAAGTATTAGAATGCACCGGTGTTTTAAATAGCGGTAGCGTGTTGCGTAGTGTTCAACCCTTTGTAGCGTGTAGCGTAAATAGTGTAGCTTAAGCTACGTGATACTTCTATTTTTTAATTTAAAAATAAAAAATATGATAACTAGTAAAAAAAGCAAAAAATATAAAAATGCCTAACAGATAATTCATTTTTTCAAGTATCATGTTCAAACAAATTATTAATTATTATTTATCAAAAGCTAATCTGCACATATAAAGTTATAAAACAAATCAAATAATTATTGCATCAACGACTTTCTAAGAAAACCACTTTAATTAATATTTAATAATGTCTAATTGAAACTACAAGTCACAACTCACAAGTATGAAAAGAAATAAAAATCCCACAGGTTGAGAGTATTAAGTACGATATAGATGTCATCTATTTCGAAACCCTCTTTATTTTTAGTTTTAAAGGTTTTTTAGTGTGCTAGTTTCACACCAACTTTAACAAAGGATCACTACCATGTTAAGTGAAAGCAAATATAAAAAGGTTTGGTTACTTTTTAATGTTTTTTATTATGTGAAATTTATACAAAATTTAAAAAGCAAAACTTAAAAAAAATGAAAAAAAAATACATTGTAGCGTATGCTACAAATGCTACATGCTACGCAGTTGTAGTGCACGCTAAGACCCTTGTAGTGTACACTATAAGGGATTTACTCTATTTAGGTACGCGACGTAGCGCTATGTTTACTCTATGAATGCCATTTGAAACACTAGCATGCACCATGTATCACACCCTTGGTATACGGGAGCATATCGGTATAGTGCATGTATCAACCTATGTAGTTGACTATTAGGTAGTGCTTGATTGTGATCAATGTATGCAATAGTCTTACATTCCACCTATGGGAGTTGTGTTCTCATCATGGTGTGCCATAAAGGCCGTTACAGGACCATATAGGCCGTTACGTAAAGGTAACGGTGGCAACTATTACACATTACAAGGTTCTAAAGGCTCCATTACAGAAAAAAATGACCTGTAAAGGCTGTTATAGCCTTGCAACAGCCCGTTATGCCCCTTGTAAAGGCCTCATAATGGTCTGTTATGAGGTCGATACATGTTTTTCAGATATATTTTTTTCAATAAAAAAGGAGACGGTAACGACTGTTTTACCCCCTTATAACGGCCGTTACACTCCGTATCATAAAGGTAACGGTGGTGGCTGTTATGACCATCGTTACCGTTACGGAATACCTTGGTTCGCATTGCCAATCCCAAGCCCCGATAAAGAGGGTTGCGTTAGGTTGGCAGCCAACGTCAAACTTGTGCCATAACTTTCATCATGAATCTGAAGAATATGACATTCCAAACTCATAGAATGTAAGTGACGCACTGCATTGGTACTTGGGTGTAGTGAGAAATGGGCAAGGGTTGGCTAGGTGTCTCTTGGAAATAACACGCCTCAACGATGCTTGGTTGCTTTGAGAAGTAGCAACAATTTTCGTACCATTCTAGACGTGTAGGTGGAGACGCTAGTCCAGGAGAATAGGATTAGTCTTGAAACATGGAATATAGGAACATTAACGGATAAGAGTATGGAATTAGTAGATACAATGAAATGAAGGAGGGTTAACATAGCTTGCATTCATGAAAATAAGTGCAAAGGGGCCAAAACTAGAGAATGATAGAGAACAACAAATATAAATCATTAATCAAAATTCCAATTGCAAATGCGTTTCTCAAAGTAAGTGCGAATGATTGAATAAAAAACTAAGGAATAACTAAATGCAGAAAGTTTAGACATGAAAATTAGATTCCGTCTAGCTTTAGGATTGTAAAAATAGTCCACCAACTAATCCAAAAAAAAAAAAGAAAAAAAGTTTCATGACTCTTACTGAAATGTCCTCTGCTCTATCTTCTAATCCCATCCATAAACAGTGCTGTCCTCACCAGTGTTCGAAATATCGGTATCACACAATGTATCGCACCCTTGGGATACAGATACGTATCGGTTATCGCACGGGATATATCGTTTGTATCACATAGTTTATTGCACTTTTTGGGAAACATGGGGAAACATTGGGAAAATGGTTGAATTTTTTAATGAAACTTTGGGGATTGTTAAAAAGGCCCTTAATACACACTTTTAAATCATAACATCTCAAAAAAAGAAGCACATAATAAATTTCCTTTGTATAGGGTCCTAAGCTGTGCGATGTTTAACTGAAAGTGATGTTTACATGACATCCATACCGTTAATAACGTCATTCCTACTTGGATGAACTGAAAACAGAAATATTAGCCTAATTCAAAACTTCTGTGGCCCACGAATATTTCAACTGTGTACGTTCAATACTCACATTTTAGGTCCACTTGAGTATTGGATACGGCTCATTTTAGGCCTATTATGTTAAAAATATCTCCGAAAACAGATAGTCGGGGCAGATCTCTCAAAAACATCACGTTGGGCCCCACCCATGTTTCCAGTGCAGGAACTTCCTGCGAAAGGCTTTCGTAGGAAATGGGTGTCCACACGACACGTGGATTGCGTCCTACCCCTGCCCGTCTCTAGCCCCGAACGGGCAGTTCTGTGGGTGGGCCCACCGTGCAGTATCTGTACATCCAAGCCGTCAATCCCTTTTGCTCGTATCATTTTAAGGCTTGAACACAAAAATGAGGTAGATCCAACGATCAAGTGGACCACACCAAATACCAAATAATAAGCTTGGCTGCATTTAATAACCGTGTGTGTGGTCTATTTTAGCGTTGAATCTGCCTCATTTTTGTTTTCATGCTTAAAATAATATGATAAAAAGGGATGGACGACTTAGATGAAGGGAACAAACAAAAATCAGCTTCATCCAAAACTTTAATGGCCCCCAAAATGTTTTTAATGGTCGGCGCTCATTTAACACTGTTTCCTATAATGTGGTCCACTCGAGATTTGGATATACCTCATTTTTAGTTTCACACTGTAAAATGATCTATAAAAAATTGATGGAAGGCATGGATGAAAGACACACATCATGGTGGGGCCCACAGAGCACTGACCACCAGCGAAAGGCTGGCGTTGCGTAGAGTAGCCAATCCGTTTCCGCTATAAATCCTGGCGCGGATTAGATACCGACTCTAAATCGCTATTGAAGTGACGTCACCAAGTTATGTGGGTCCCACCATGATGTATTTTTTCTATCCACACCGTCCATCCATTTGAATAGATCATTTTAGGGCGTGAGCCAAAAAATGAGTCAGATCCAGAGCTCGAGTGGACCCCACCACAGAAAACAGTGGAGAGTGACATTCACCATTAAAAATTTCTTGAGGGCCACAAGAGATGGATGGTCAAGATGATATTTGTGTTTTCCATTATTCCATATCTTCCTGGACTTATGAACAGATTAGATCACAAATAAACATTATGATGGGCCCTCAAGAATGCTACGAGTTTCAATGGTGGGCTTCATTCTCTCCGCTTTTTTCTGTGGCGGGGTCCACTAAAGATTTAGATCTACATCATTGTTTGTGTCATGCCCTAAAAAATTATTTCCAAATTAATGGGCGGTGTGGATACGACACACATTACCGTGGGACCTACAGAACACGGACACCACTTTATGTGATTGTACAGTGAGTAACTCACCGCGCTTAGTGTACTGTGTAAACTCATGTGAGGTCCACCACAATTTATGTATTTTATCCGCTCGGTCCATCCATTTTACCAGATAATTTCAGGGCTTTAGCCCAAAAATAAACCATATACAATGTTTAAATGGGCCACACCTTTCAAAACAGTTGAATTGAACATCCACCGTTGAAACACCCTTTTTGGCCACAGAAGTCTTGGATGATTGGATCAATCTTAAATTCGTATTTTCCCTTCATCCACGTCTATATGATCTTATTAACGGTTTGGATGACCGGTAAACATCACTGCAGGGCCCAGAAAGGTTTCAACGGTGGAAATCAGTATCAGCATGGTTTCCTGTGGTATGATCCCTGCCCGTCTCTAAGTTTTGGGATCAACCCCTTAATTTAGATGGGAAAACAGATGGACGGCGTGGATAGACCACATACATTAAAGGTGGGCCCAACTGAGTTTACCGAGTACGATAAGAGCGTGCTCAGTAAACCAGCTCCTGCGCCGATCCCCATTTCACCCCTCCTGCACCATCTCCTTCATTTTCCCTCTCCGACACGAGCGCTTTCCCTCTCCTTCACGTAGCGAGGGTTCCGGAGGAGGATTTCTCGTTCCGTTTCCTCAAATCCGGCCTGATTTCTCGTCGAATCTCCGAGAAATCCGCACAGGCACGCTCCAATCAGCGAAGAAAGAGAGAAATTGAAGAAAATAGCGAGAAAAATTCGAAGAAAGAGGGATACAGATACTTGTTGAATGGCTCACCTCCAATCACCGCTATAGCCTACGGCTACAGGTAGTCTCCGATTTCTCTCCTTTTTTTTTTTTTCTAATTCAAAATTCTTTGATTCTCCACAACCTACAACATTGGTTTTTTATCGTTGTGGGTTGTTGGCTACAGTGGGACTTGTGAGTCCCCTGCAAACGCACTCGTGAGTGTCCGTGACTCTGTTTGTTGATTTCCGACAACAATGGAGGCGGAAATATTGCGATATCGCACGGTGTGGGTTGTATCGGCGATATCGACGATATATCGTGCAATATCGACGATATATTGTGCGATATTGACGATAATATCGGCCAATATCTGGATTTTTAGATTTTCGGTATCTTCCAGGGTTATCGGAGGAGTTTCGTCTCGCTGGGGCCCGATACCGATAATATCGGCCGATAGTATCGATATTTTGAACACTGGTCCTCAGTGGATTCTTGACCTTTTTGAACCCTTGCAAAGAATTGCACGTGTACGGTTGCCCCAGTGCTGAGGCACCACGAGTTAGCCTGTCTAGTCGTGAAGTTTGTTTTATAAACAAATAGGCTAGAAAAGTGGAAGGATAAGTGATATTTGCAGACTACTCATGGGACATCTTCGCTTGTAGGATTTTGCACTACTTACAAGTATGTTGTTTATGCTAACCCTCATATGCATCCCTTTGTCAAATACTGACAAAAAGGAGGAGAAAGATTAAGTCCCACCAATACAAGTATATTCTGATTTTTTAGGATTTGTTTATTGTTGTAGGATTGATGAAGATAGGGGGAGCAATGCAAGTTTACATGTCTTAGTGTATCGAGTTGTAAATTTATTTAACACGTAATATTTTGAGTTGTTTTAGTATGTCATTGGTATGAAGCATGACATTGTCTAGGTTAGTTTTTTGTCACATAATTTACAAATGGGGAGATTGTTAGTGCAATGATTTGTGCGCCTTATTTGTCAATCACGCGAGTTCATGTGTCATGAAGTCTTTTGAGCCATTGGAAGCTGAAGATTGAAGACACAAGAGGACGTGGAGCATCAAGGAGCAAAGTATATTGGGTGCCTTGGTGTCTATAGCCCTTGTTCCAAAACAACTAAACCTCCAGATGATCTTAACCCTAATAGGTAAACCTTTTATTGATCATCCCTTAGTCATAGCAGCCTAAATTGAACATCCTTATATCGGCTTTAAAGGTTCCGAGTTGTTGGAATAACTGCATAAATTCAGGAATCTTCAGTCCCATCGAACACCCCTTCGGTCCCGCCGAAAGTGGTTAGAACAGGACAACAAGCACAACCTTTAAATTCATTCTAAAATTGGCTGCAACTAGACAAGATTTGGCTGGACTCAGTACCACCAAACTATGAATTCGGTCCGATCGAAAATGACAAAAAATGGTAAGCAAGCCTTCTTGAAAAACCAGTATATTTCGGCTCCAGCCGGACAATCCTTCAGCTAGATTCGGTGCAATCGAAGGTCATGATCGGTCCCACCGAAGGTACCAAATTTTGTCCAGCAACCTTCGTGGTTTTTCCATAGGTTAATCAATGCAACCGAAGCAAACTTCAGCCTGATCGAAGACTTGCCGTTATTGATCAGTTGTAGCCTTTTTTTTCTATAAATCTAGCAACTGGATCTTTGTGGAAAGGATGGATTTTGGCATTTTATAGACCTTAGTGCATCTCAAGCTCTACCAAACCTCTTAGGCTCTATCCCAATGAGATTCATGGTATCTCATTAGCGATTCTTCACTCTAATGAGCATTCCAAACTCCTCTACAAGAAGATCATGATCTCAAGCTTTCTCTAGAGTTTAGACACCATTTATATTAGCAAATCTAGTGTCTATCAACATCTAGAGTGTTCATCAAGTAGAATCCCCTAAGAATTCAACTTCTTATTAGTTGGAGGAGATTTTACCCAACTCCCATCACCTTGGTCATCGCAAAGGAGCATCGCATGTAAGGTGTTTGATCATGGAGCTGAAGTATTGACAATGCATCGACATCACGATCAGGGGAGCAAAAGGGGAGCTGATTGAAGCGTGGGAGAGCATTGATCAAGCAACCCAAGAAGGCGCGTCAAAGAGGCTCAATTCGACTAGTGTCATGCATGAGTTCATACTCTCTTTCCATGTGTAGGATCGATACTAAGAGTTTATGACGCAAACTTGATAGGTTCTTGTGTAGGACCTAGGCTCTTGTGTAGGGACGAATTCACTAGACACGGGTGTGTACGTGTTAGCCTCCATGGGAGCATTTGGTGGGAGTAAATGTAGGTCCTTGGACTAGGACCGAGGTTTGTGCTAGCCTATAGAAAATCATGTAAGTCTCTAAGGGAGCTGGTCCTTGTGTAGGATTGTAAAGGTTAGAGGTGAACCTGATGTAATACCTCCGATAGTTAAATTCGGTACACTCATGGGTTGAGTGCGTCTGCTGGGAGTAGAGTAGGGAAACCGAACTGCTATACATGCTTGTGTTTGGTATTGTTATTTGAGCACTTATTTAATTATGCTTATGTGATTGTTTAGATGAATTATATGTATGCATGATTAAATGAATGCTAGGCGTTAATAATTAACATATCTCATACATACATGCTCACTATCAATTATAAACTAGTTGCCTAATTAGTATATCTACTATAGTCTATGTGATTGGACCCTCTATAGGCTTGGAAGCCTTAGAGTTAATTGCCTTATGTAGTTTAATATGCATATTAGTTTAAGTAGGCAATTGTATTTAAAAGGTCGAAAATTTTATTTGGTCCTAATCCCCCCCTTCCTCCCCTCTAGGACATAACCTTCATTCTATAGCTTCGCCAAGCTTTCGTGCGCATAGCCCGTGGTATTCTATTCCACACGCAATTTTAGTACCATGCAAGTTTATACTTGTGATATTAATGTCGCAACGGGTTGGACATAACATCTACAAGTTGGTTTGCCCTTTGCCATTGCTCATTGTCCTTAATTTTCTGTGGAGTGGAATCAGTCCTTGGTGGGTCAGGCACGAGATCCTTAATTGCATGCCATAGTTTGTTACCGGTTAGCATTAACTTTGTCTTTCGGGTCCCAATCAATGTGGTTCTGATATATGAATTTGTCCTCTTTGATTAAGTTAGAAAGTGGATTCGACTTAGACATAGTGAGAGAGATATCTACATGACATATGAGAAGTGCTTATTAATTGTGGAAATTAAAGTTTCTCACACGGGGATACATTTTAGGTGTTCTTGGTACCAATGTTGTCAAATCGCATATGGGATCGTGTGCGATTGCATATGCCTGTGCGCATATGCGATCGCACAATCGCATATGCGGTCGCACATTTTTTATTATTATAAAATTTTGCAAAAAATTTAAAAAAAATCAGAAAAATAGGGAGAATAAGAAAAGAATGAATAAATTATTATATGCCCTTGGCCCTTGCAATACATTTAATTTAAGTAAAATAAAACCAATTACATAATGAATTAAATATTAAGTCATCATTCATCAACAATTCTGCATTCTACATTCTACAATATAGTTAACAGATATGAAATATCAACATTCAACATTCAACACTACATTAACAATCAACATCAACACACTTAGTAAATAAAATAAAGAAGTTATTTATTTATTATTCATCTAATCATATATTATATACATTGATCTATTTGCCATTGTGGCAGATCACCACCACCATCATCATCACTATCATTATCCGAGTCATCTCCTTCTTCTATATACACTTCTTCTTTCATTTCATCATCATCCGTATGTACTAATACTTCATCAACATCCAATGGTGGATCTTCAGCTTGATCATTATCTCCATCTCCTCTTCCATCTCCTCAATCTCTTCAACAGGTCGACGGCTACTACTTGCCCCCCGGCTCCCCCCATCCTTCGCCTTCGAGTGGTACCTTCACTGGGTGTCGATCTATATGCGACATCTTCAACTTGCGCCCATGTCAGGTCCTCTCCAACAAATACTGGGTCCTCCGTCTCTACGAGCCACTCGTTATCTGCGTCCAACTCATCTAAACAGATAGGGTCAAAGAAACCAGGCTTTTCTTTCCTAGTTTGGAATCGTTCTCGCAATTTTTGATTGTATTGAACGAAAATCAAGTCGTTGAGCTTTTCTTGCCCAAGGTGATTCCTTTTCTTGGTATAAATCTGCATGAAAGAAAGCGCATTTGACATTACCTATTTAGGTAATTACTTTAGCTTGGGCCTTACACTAAAAAATTGAAGTTTACAATTACTAAACTTACCGCTTCGAACGTGCTCCAATTGCGCTCGCAACCACTGGCAGAACACGTGAGGCTAAGAATCCTCATAGCCAGCTTCTTTAGAGCTGGATCCTTCTTGTTCGGGTTCACTCCATAGGCAGCCCACCAATCAGCTGAGAAAAAACAGTTTAAGTAGGTTAGAGACACTTTGTAGAAAAACTATTTGTAAGACACTAAGACTGACATTCATAGTAGTACTTATTGGGTAATTTCATTGTCCGATGCCTTATTACGATATCCCTTGAGAATATCCCCCCGCTCATTGTATAGAAGTCCAGCAAAGTTGAGATCTTGTCTTGTTCTTCTCTATCTGGAATCATTCTTTTCAACACATCAATAAATCCAACCATATGTATAGTAAGTGCTTCTGCTGGATCAACAAAAGTGAATAAACAAGCTGGGTTAAGGATGTAAGTAGCCGAATACAATGGAGATGACATTTGGCTGCACCATCTTCTATCTATAATATCTATAATCGGCTTGTAATCACGGTCTCTATAGTTAAAATGGTTCATGATCTTATTTTTCGCCCTATCCATCGCATCATATATGTAGCCCATTGCGGGCTTCTCATCTCCGTCCACCAATCGCAACACAGTGACTAAGGGCTTGGATGCTTTTAGCGCCTTTACCACTTGTGTCCAAAAACTTTGTGAAATGATTGTTTGTCGAACATGTTTCCCTTCAGCCTTTTTTGATCAAGGCCCACTTGTAAAATCGGCCGACACTATAAAGCTTCTAAGTTCTGATTTTTTTGCATGTAATCTTTGTAGTATTAAAAAGGCTGTAGCGAAACGGGTGACTACTGGACGTAGCAAGTTACCGTAATGTGTTTTCTCATTCGACTGAGAAGAGAGGCCTGTTTGTACATAATGACTATGATTCTTCTAGCCCTTGCAATCACATTTATGAATAACCTACATATATCTTCTAACATAAGATCAACACAATAGGCCGCACAGGGGGTCCAAAATAAACGTCGCCTCTTCTCCATAAGAAGACGACCGACCATTACATACGAGACTGCTTTGTCTGTAATTACTTGTATAACATATTTCTTACCTATTTCTTCAACTATATTATCTAGTAAGCTAAACAAATATTCTCCAGTGTGTGAATGGCCTGATACATCCACGGACTTCAAGAACATTGTCCCAGCTGGACAATTTACTAAAAAGTTAATAAGAGACCGACTGGTTCTACCGGTCCATCCATCGGTTATTAGTGAACACCCATATGTTTTTCACGATTCCTTATATTCAGTTATAAATGATCGTGTATATTCAACTTCAGTTTTTAGGCATGTCTACTTCCTTTCATGATATGAAGGAGGTTTAAGCCTAGGTTCAAATTGACCTATAGCCTCAACCATTACTTTAAAGCTTCTCGATTTAACGGCATTGAAAGCAATGCTGGTTTGGTAAAACCACTTAGCAATATATTGAATAGTGGTTTTTTTATCCTTTTGTTTATACCGGTTCTTTAAAGTTGTTTGAGCCGACCCTTTGCCTCGACCCCTTTGGTTGATTACATCCTCGGGGTGTGGTATACACCATCTATCCATGAGCCCATCCCCTCGAGGTCTTTTCGAGACCGTTGGTTGTACTTGTGGTCTAGACCGGCTTGTCGAAGTAGGGGGAGTGGGACTAGCTTCATCTACATTAACTATGTATGCGTCTTGTTCCAAATATTCCTCCTGACGTGGGGCACTATCGCATCTTTCTTGACTGTTTTTCCATATACTCCATGATCTCCCTTCGGATTTCTGGGGTAATTTTGTCGCATGCCTTTGCATTTGACCTTTGTAAGTGTGCAAGGTGTTGCTTGTGCCTTGCAATGCCACCGGAACCCACATACCTACATAACTCACACACTATGTGAGTCTTATCTGAAACACTACGATAGTGCCCATACTTCCAACCCGGGTCATTCGACTTGGGTTTCAAAGAGGAAGATTGAGAAGAAGACATTATGTTGCTGCCTTGGTGGTGTGTGTGTATTGATTGCTAGTATAAAAAAGTAACTAAAAAGTAAACTAAAAACCAAAGTAAAGTTACTAAAGTAAGAGACTAAAGAGTAAAGACAGAGACTAAAGAGATGGGACTTGGAGAGAGAGAGAGAGAGAGAGAGAGAGAGAGAGAGAGAGAGAGAGAGAGAGAGAGAGAGAGAGAGTTACACACTTTACGCTTACACTAGTAGTAGAAAGGGAGAAGAGGGAAAAGAAAAGGAGAAAGAGAGAGAGAGAGAGAGAGTTACACTTACAACTACAAGTTACACTTGTTGTAAAAGAGAGGGGAGAGGGAGAGAGAGAGATTTACACGCAAACACAACAATTACAATTACAAATTTACAAAAAAACAAATTCTTCACTTCTTGATCTTGTCTTCACTTTTACCTTGACCCTTGAGTCTAGATTCTAGAATATTGTAGACTTGTAAGTTGTAAGTTTTGTTGTTGTACTTGTAAACTTGCAAGTAACTTGTAAGACAAGGCAACAAAAAAAAAATGTTAGAAGTTAGAAGTTAGAACTTGGATATGATTATGAAACTTTAAGAGATGATGAGAATATGAGATAAGAAAGAGAGATAGAAACTAGAAAGAGAGTTGTGTGAATATGATTATGAATTTATGATCTTTATAACTTGAAAAAATTAGAAACTAGAAAGAGAGTTCAATGGATGGAGCTTGGTTGTCTTGTCTCTTGAATCTTGATTCTTAAATCCTTGTAGATGTACTTGCTCCTTCCCTTGATTGAAACTTCAATCTTGAAAGAAATATGGATGGAGGAGTGGAGCTTGGGGCTTGGAATTATGTAAGAGAGTGTAAGAGAGAGCAAAATAGAGATAGAGAGAGAGTTTGAGCTTTGAGTGCATGTAGGAGTGCTTAAAATCTCTTTTTAAAGAGAAAAAATCAAGATTAATTTTTTTTTTTTTTTTTTCCAACGGTCAGAAAACGGTAAGATTTCTGACCATTGGCACTTATGCGATCCAATATTATCGCACATGTGGCATATGCGATCGCATTTGTGCAGTGATCGCATATGCCACTGTTGTATATGCGATCTGTGCACATTTGTGCGCATATGCGAATGTGCGATCCCACATAACAACACTGCTTGGTACAGAATCCTGCAAATTGTATTCCAAATTTGTGTGCACTTGGTGTATGATCCAACTATTCAGACCAAGGTACTCAGTAACGGTTGTTACAGAATACCTTTACGATACAGGTTGTAACGGCTGTTATGACCCTCATAATGGTCATTGCGGTCTCTTTATTTATTGAAAGAAAAAGCCTAAAAAACCTATATTAGCTCTGTAACATTGAAAAAAAATAATAATCCGAAAACATGTATTTGCCCTGACCATTACGGGACTGTAACGGCCTTACAAGGGGCGTAATAGGTCGTCAATGGTGGTTATAGGTTGTTTTTTTTTCATGACGGCTATTACGACCATTGCGACCTCGTAACACATAACGGTTGCCATTGTTACCTTTACGTAACTGCCTTTACGCCACACCATGATTCAGATTGCACGAAGTACATTACATAATCTTAAACTGAACATGATTGGAAAGTTCTTGCTTGCCCCATCTTGAACATGGAATTAATTCAATAATGATGCAATAATTCATAATCTTCAAGCATTAACCAATGTATGGTTAGACTCGGTTCCCACCAAGGTATTAAAAAAGGGTTAATGGTGGTTTCTGTTATGCGGTACGGGGCCTTAATGGCTGATTTGAAAAAAAAAATTGGCCCGTAATGAGTCCATAACGGGTTGACATGGCGCTGTAATGGACTGATACGGCGGTAACGGGCCAATACAATTTGTTTTCCTTTAAAAATATTCCAACCATTATAGGGTTTGTAATGGCCATTACGGCCTTGAATACCTTGGTTTACACTCATGCATTGGGTAATGCTACATGATTTTTTGTACCATTATCAGATTCCGTTTGTATACACACGATATCAAAAGTCACATGACTCAATCTAAGGATTTATGATCTCATAATATTCAAGTAAGAAAGCTATACGGTGTAGATCTTGCTAATGCATGCAAAGGATGGTTGTGATCAAATCTCCATGATCCATCGATCAAAGACAAAATCTGAACCGTTAGATGTGTTCAAAACGTTGACATTGGGCTAGGGATACAGCTTGAGCCCAATCCAAGTTTCAACGATTTTGATCTAATAAATCTGATATCGGATGGTTCGGATCCAATCTGTCCAGATCCAGCAGTCAGCACGCTGATATGCTTCATCGAGAATGTTTATCAAGTGCTTTTACATAAGCATGTAAAATTGTCTCAATAGGATGAAAGATGGGTGAGATATCAATGAACAAGCCAGATTCAATTACAATCGTTTATTTTCTGCACGATCAATACCTTGGATTGATGGGACAACAATATTACCACTATATCCAGCATATGATACAACTTCCACTAGACAAGTATGGCATAGATCATCCATTAAATGGATCATTTGGGATATCCAGGAAAGGATGGTCATGATCAATTGCATGCGGTGGCCCACATGGCCACAGGCTCCACTCCTAATGGTGGCCCACATGGCCACAGGCTCCACTCATAATGAATCGTGCACATGCTGGACATTATGGTGAATATAATGGACAGTGGATTTTGTCGAAAATGTCTAGTATCTTGTCAACATAGAACTTTCTAAATATGACACATGTACAAAACATGCAAATAATGTAGCTAATATTTAACTAAATAATGCAGTAGGTGAAAAATATTCCAGAGTTGGAAACTCCCAATTTCCTTTCAATTTTAATACTTGAAAAAGGAAAATAAAAGGGGATTTCCAAATTAGGAAACTTGAGGAAGTTCCCTTAGAAAAGGAAATTGAAGTGGAGAGAATAGGAAAGGGGAATAGGGAAAGAGAGGGGGCGTCACCACCTCTCATGGTGGTGACGTCCCATCATGGTGGGCCGTACGACCAGTCAAGTGGGCCTCACATGTGGGATCTCCATCCATCTTGATCTCCTCCATCTGTTTTGCATTCTCCTTTCGATCTCCACAATTAATTATGCATACACACTGCACTCTCGAACTTGAGGCCTGAAACTCAAAGGCATGGATCTTACAATTATATTCATGTCCTTGCTAATCTGGGCTTTCTATGATGCTAATTACAAAGAGATGTATCAAAATTCCAAAAAGTACATGAAGCGGACATAAAAAACATGCCGTGAGTACTTCAAATCCTTTGATACAAAATAGTAGAAAATTGAATGATCTAAAGACAAATCCAAACCATTGAATCCATTCAAATCACCATCAATTTTTTTTTTTTTTTTGAAACGGTGATGGATTTTATTACACAAGACTAGAGGTCAAAAGAATTACAAGAGCAAAAGAAAAAGAAAAAGGAGAAACAAAAAGATTACAAGTTAGCCCAGGCGATCAACAACTTGATCCGCCCCGATTGCCTTTAGATTGTTGGCCCATTACCTAACTAGTTCTTTAACCCACGATCCCAACTGCTCAGTGGATCTATTCTGATTCTTGAAAATGCGATTATTTCTTTCCGGCCAAAGAGACCAAATACCAGCCAATAAACATAGCCGCTGTATCTCCTTAGCAGCCCCTCCTATCCCTTTGCTGTGCCACAATCTAAAAAAGGCTTCAATAGAACTGGGCATGACCCATTTGGATAGCAAAGCTGCTTAAAATAGCCACCCACATCTTTGATGCAACATTGCAATGTATAAAAAGATGATCGACCGATTCCTCCTTTTGGAAGCACATAATACACTCAATTTGTCATTGATAATATTGATAATATCTCGATATTATTGATATCACAACATGCACGATATTGAGACCACAATCTTTCGTTTCCTTTCCAATTGTTGATGATTTATTGGTGAAATATCATGTGTTGTTGATATTTTGCAATATCGATGGATGTTTGGATGGAAGGTTGGATGGTTAAATAGGCCGGATGGAATGGTTGGACTGATTTATTACAACAACACATGCTTTAAAGGCCCCATTAAATGTAAACTTGTTATGCATGCATTCTTTTTGCAATTTTTATTTATTTATTTAAATTTCTAAATATGCAAATATTTACATTTTAACATCTCCTGAGGTTTCGCTGAAAATTCCACCGTTTTCCCTTTGTTTCCCCACATTTCCGGTTATTGGTGATATTATTAGCGATATCGATATTGTTTCCGTATCCCTGGCCAACGAAACTTGTAATGATATCGATACTTTGATCACTGACCACGATAATGCTGCTACCCTTGTGGGAGCTCCCTATCTCCAAAGATAGGTTGTATGGCTAATTTCTACATTGGATGAATCAACACTAAGCTTCCAATAGGGGGGTTTAATTGAAAACTTGCTAGATTTTTTTGGAAACCATTTCAAAGAGTCTCTTTGGAGCAGGTGCGGCTTAACTTTCTCTAACAATCTCAACAATGATAACAATTTCTTTGCCTCTCCTTTAGTGCTCCATCGCTTACCCATACGTCCTCCCAAAACTTAATTCCCTCACCTGACCCAAATGGAAACCCATCTAATGCAGGGGCATTTTCACACCGGGCTCGAGTGGGGTAGCCTGTGGGATGCGGGGACACACTCGGGATGGGCGGCTCGTGTGAGGCGGGTGGCTTGTGAGAGGCGGGCCCATGTGAAGTGGGGCCCATGAGGAGGTTTGGCTGACGTCCTAACCCATGCGATGTGGGGCCTGGGCTATGAGATAAAGGGATTAATTTGCCACTCTGTAACGGTTCAAGCTTTTAGAGCAAGTGGTCAATTGTCCTGCATCAAATTGGTATCAAAGCGGGAGGTCTCGTGTTCGAGACTCCTCATCGGGAGTGATTAATGCAGGGGCATTTTCACACTAGGCTCGAGTGGGGTAGCCTGTGGGATGCGGGGACACACTCGGGGTGCGCGGTCGTGTGAGGCGGGTGGCTCATGAGAGGCAAGCCCATGTGAAGTGGGGCCCACAAGGAGGGTTCGGCCGACGTCCTAACCCATGCGATGTGGGGCTTGGGCTATGAGATAAATGGATTAATTCGCCACTCTCTAACAGTTTGAGCTTTTAGAGCAAGTGGTCAATTGTCCTGCATCACCATCCCTTCCCAAACTTTGTCTTTTAATAAGGCCACACACTCCATGAGAATGAGGCTCTATATGGCGGCAATTCCTTGGTCCACCAAGAGCCTTGTTAAAGACCATACTTCCTCTCTACTAGCTCCCTCCATAAACTGCCCTCCTCGAACCTCCACACTCACTTACCCAAAGTGTTAGATTCATCTCTCCCAATACCCTAAGACTAGCCGCCCCCTTCCAAGGTTTACAAACATCTTCCCATTTCATGAGATGAAAGTTGTGTTTCTCTTCCGCCCTTGTCTAAAGAAATTCTCTCCTAAAATTTTCCAACCTATTCAGCACTCCTTTAGGACATTTGAATAAAGACATAATAAATGGATAGATTCATCGTTATCACTCTTAAAAGTGTCAGTCTTCCTCCCATAGATAAATGTCTCCTCTTCTAGCATGATGGTCTTCTTTAAAATCTTTTGATTAGTTCATCCCATAGATGTTTGGGCAGCTTTCGTATGCACAAGGCAACCCCAATATGATGTGGAAAAGAAACCACCTTACATCAAAAAATTGAAGCACAAGCGAGGACCTCCTTTGCTAAACCAACATCCGACAATTCTCTCTTGCTAGAGTTAACCTTTAGGCCCGACATCACTTCAAAACAATGAATAATCATCCGCAAGTTGTCCACCTCCATTGCATCTGCCTCACTCAACAATAATGTATCATCTGCATATTGTAAATGCGAAATTCGAAATTGAGAATTGTCAACTCTGAAACCTCGAAATAAAAAGCAACGCTCTTATCAATCATTCTACCCAAAGCCTCCATTATTATGATGAACTAATACGACAATAAAGGATCCCCCTTCCAAAGCTCTCTTGATGCTTGAAAGAAGCCATTTGGAGAATTGCTTATTAGAATGGGGAATTTTGCTGATTTCACACATCTCCTAATCCACGCTCGCCACCCGTGCAAACATTTAATCAAGAAAATCCCAATCTACATAATCATACGCCTGTTCGATATCCAATTTACACAACTCCCTTCTTGCCTTTCTTGTGATAAGAATCGATCACTTCGTGAGTTATCAGTGAGCTATCCACTATCTGACGACCATCTATAAATGCCCCTTGAGATTTAGAAATCACATTACCTATCACTTCTTGGAATCTAGAAGCTAAAACTTTGGCCAAGATCTTGTACGGATTTCCCAAAAGACTTATCGGTCTAAAATCTTTTAGACTTTCCGCCCCTTCTTTGGTATAAGTGCCGCAAAAGTGGCCCCCCGACTTCGCCGCCATCATTCCTTTCTCATAAATTCATCGAAAAAAGCTACGACGTCCTTTGCAATATCCTAAAATTTCTAAAAAAAGGCAATCGGATAATCGTCTGTACCCGGGGCTTTATCACTCCCCAGATCTTCTATAGCTGCTTCTATTTCCTCCACATTGACAGGTCCCTCTAGTTTGTTATCCATCTTTGCCAATAAGGAGTTGAAATTAAGATTGTTTAGTGTTTTTCTAATCTATTGTTCCCGAGATAGTGAGTTTTTATAGAAGTCCAGTATCGCTAAACTTTAGCTTTCCCTTCTAACTTTTCCCCCTCTACCATCACACTTGAAATTTTGTTACATCGGGCTCTCGCACTCTCCATAGCATGATTTTTTATTTTTATTTTTTAAATTTTTAAAAATTTTAAAATTTTATTTTTTTTTGTATTTTTATCCCCTACTTTTAACTAAAGAGCCCTCGACCATTGCCTACATTTTATCTCTTCCTCCCTAAGTTTCACATTGAACTTTGCTTTATAAATCTCTCCACACCCTTTCTTCATTTGAGAGATCAATGCCCTCTTCTTTTGCATCCAGCATTTGAATCTTTCGCAAAACCTTCTGAAACTCCTAAGTTCCTAAAACCTCTTTTTTCCAAACATTGATCAAGGGATTTGAGCTTTTAAAAAAGAGAGAAACCTGTCCCACCTATCACCGAGATGGATTGCCACCACTCTCTTACTTTATCCGAGAAACCTTCCACTTCTAACCAAGCTAATTCAAACCTGAATAGGTGAGGCCACAATCTTCCTCTTCCATTTCTAATATTACTGGGCAATGATCAGATACTAGTTTAGGGAGTCCTCTTTGTGAAACAAGAGGAAACTTATCCAACCATTCCAAAGATAATAAGAATCTATCCATCTTCGATTTTACTGCCCTTGACTGACCATTTGACCATGTGAATTTAATGTCACCCATAGCCATAGGTAAAGCTTTCAACTCATGTTGAACTATTCATTTCAAAAAAATTCTGGTTTGATGGAGCATATAAAAGGCAAGATCTGGCCACTAAAGTTAGTCCCAGGTGACAAGTGGATTTCTTTTTGAAGTACGCCAAGGCTCACCTTAATCCTAACATGAGAACCCAATATCACTTGTGTGTTTGTCACTAATATAGCATCAAAAGATGTATCAAAGTCCCATATTAAAACCTCTTAAACAATTTCAGGTCTAAGGACAAGTCTAAGCTGGTGCATGATCAAAACAATCCAACCCAATCATGATAGGTACCCTTGGTTAAGAGACTTGACATCCATCCAATACATGTATTCAATCGAGTTTAAAACTAGATCTTGATGAGTAAATGAACATCCGTTCAAATATTCTAGGCAATTAGATGCCTAATGTTGGAGATAAATCCATCCTGACTTCTTGTTGCTTCAAATCATAGAGGATATCATAAATTAATCAAGGGTTACCCAGTGAAATTGCGGTAATGACCGCTTTAGTAGAAGTGGGAATATGCCAAGGTGTCCTAGAGGGGTGAATAGGATTTTTAAAATTTTATGATGATTTAAAACCTATCGACCTAATCTTGAATTAATATGCAAGTATCAGGATTTCTTCAATGTAACTCTAATGGCTTCCAAGCCAAATAGAGGATCCAATCATAAGACTATTCAAAATATAAACAAGATGAGGAACATAGTTCATGATGGATGTGACTGTGTGTGAGATGTGATTCTAATTAGTTCTAGGTAATCATGTAAGCATGCATTATGAGAACATTCAGAGAAATCACACAAGTAGTAAAAGTAAATAGCAAACCCAAACACAGTCGTTTTTATAGTGGTTCGACTAAGTGTTTACTCCACTTCCGGCGGACGCACTCAACCCTTGAGTGTACCGGATCTCACTAACGGAGGTTTCAAATCAGGTTTACCTCAAACCAGTACAACCTACACAAGGCTGACTCTAGGACTTACACAAGGTACCTAACATGTCTCCACGAGACACAAGTTTATGCCCCATACAGGAGCAAGGGTCAACACACAACACTCGGGTTTTTGGTCACATAGGCCAAGGATCCACACAAGGAACCTAACGTTTATGCTCACCAAGAGCAAGGGTCAACACAACACTCGGGTTTTAGGCCACACAGGCCAATGATCCACACAAGGAACCTAAAGTTTATGCTCACCAAGAGCAAGGGTCAACACACAACACCTACATGTATTCTCCCGTTGGACGCCTCCTATGAGGACTTGAAGGGGGTGAGAATCACCTGTGACCTAATCCTAGACAAAGGAATGATCAGCATGGTCTCTGGACTCTAATGACTTACAGATAAGTAGATGAGCCCCATTAAGCACGTTGATGAAGATCTCATCCTTTGTTGATGAAGAATCTTCAGCTCCCTTGATCCACAACACTTATGATGTTCCAATGTAAGGCGACGAGTTGGGTCAAGGTTATGTTGGTAATTACTCTATTAAATGATTAATCATTGGAGTGACAGAGTAATACCACGATCTATGCATTCAAGGAATCTCAACTCAATGATTTGCCATTAAGGTGGTAGTTGAAAAGATCCTTGAATGCGAAAGTTCATTCACCAATCCACTCTATTGAATATCAATGATGAGGGTGGATTGAGGAATGAACTCCCATGAGAGAAAAGGGCTTAGGGTAGGTGATCTGAATTAAACACTCAAAAGCTTTATCTATTTTTCTCTACAAACAACCTCAGGCAAGCTCTCATTAAATAGGCAAAAAGTTTCAACGAAAATAAAACAGTCATATTTTTGACAGAGTTCGATATCATCAAGCAGGCTTCGATATCATCGAGCGTATACTTTCGATAACGTCGAATGGCCGCTCGATGACACAAACTCAATCTGTCAAACGCTTTTGAACCTTTTTGCTAACTGATCGAGGATATCGAACATGCTTCGATGTCATCGGATTTCGAACTCCGATGACATCGACCCATGGTTCGATTCCTCGACATTTAAAAACCTGAGAGCAGATTCGCCTTTGGTACTGAACAGGCATCGATATGATTGAGCATCCCTCGATATCATCTGATTTTGAATATCGATGATATCGATACCAGTTTCGATTCATCGATCTTTTAAAGGAATTTTCCTATAAACTTATTGAACAGTTTTGTGTCCCAATTCGATGACCTCGTCCTGGTCTCGATATGATCAATCTTTGAATATCGATATCATCGAGTGATTCTCGATACCTCGAACATTTAAAAGAATTTACCTGAAAAGCTTGCTGGTCAGTTTTGTGTCCCAATCCGATATCATCGAAGGTCCATCGATATCATTGAGATTTGAAATTCGAAGATATCGAGGCTCTCTTCGAGATATCGAAAATCACATGGTTTTCCTTAACTGCTTACTGGACACAAATTGAACAGTTGTCGATTTTATCGAGCCGTTTCGATGAGCTCAGGATTCGAAAGTCGATGATATCGAGCCTGTCATCGATTCATCGAGAATTCAATCCAAGATTCATTTTGGTTGCTGGACATTTGAAGTCCTCATTTCGATAACATTGAGTGAGTTTTGAGGACATCGATAACAGAGTCCGATTTCATCGAAGCACGATCGATAAATCGACAAAGGCTGAAAACTTAGAGATTTTCCTGATTTTGCAAAACAGTTTTCACACCTTAAACCCTATGTCGTTCTAACTATTTTTAAGGGTTTTATATACCTGGTGTTTTGGGTCATGGGATGTGAGGCTAAGTTTACCTTTGTAGAGATCTGAAGCCACATCCAGTTGAGGCAGACACTTGAATGATCTTCCTATGGGGCTCACTTGTCTTGCTGACTCAACACTCACGCTAATCGACAAACCAGGGCACTTTCACCTAGCTCCACTGAGAATTTGAGATGGTCATGGAGAATTTTAGGTACTCAAGAATATGGAAATTCAACTCTTCAATAGCCCATTTGGGCTGTTATGTCCATTGTATTCTTTCCCCAAAGGCAAAAATGAATTTCAAAACAAAAAGGCACATAATAAAGTGGGTCACCAATGACCTTGTTCCATTCACCAAAAGAGTCACTAATGCGCAAGGTTTTTTTTTTTGTTATTTATTTATTTATATTTATTTCCAATCATCAAAAGAGTCAAATGAGTCAAATTGGCGTGGAAGGGGCACGTATAACTCCAATAATAGCTAGGTCCAATGTTAAGGCAAACTATTGACTATGGCTTGCACGGCTTGTAAATTTCTTCTGCTGAAAAAGTTGTTGACGGAATTGGGGTTTTCTGTTCAACACACTGAAAAGATAGGTGTCATAATCTAGTTGTTGTTCACATTTCTATGAATCTTGTTTTTCATGAGCAAACTAAACACATTAAAGTTAATTATCACTTCATCCGTGAGAAGATTGCAACAAAAGAGATTTCTCTCCATATGTTTGATTGAAGGAGCAGTTGGTAGATGGGTTTACCAGATTTCTTCCTAAGGCTCAACTTACCATGATTCCATGCAAGTTGGACATGATTGATGTCTGTGCTCCAGCTTGAGGGGGATTGTCGGAGTTCACCTTGTGCATACTCCTATGGAGCATTGTAGCTATTCTAGTCCTCTCATTTCTATGCCCCTCTCTCCACTAGAATTTCTTCGTTCTTCCTTTTTTTTTTTTCTTCAGTTCTTGTGATATTCATATCTCACAATAAGAAGATATCATATTGAAGTGTCAATCATAAAAAAGTGCCAACATATTTTGCCAATTTACTTTTTGGTGTGATGGCAAGAGATGGGCTGGCTGGTTTAGTCTTAGCACTTGGGTTCTGGCCTTCTTTGCCAAGAGGCATTATGATTTCACAGTCCTTAACTGTAGCCTAAGAAAATGGCAATGTTGATGTTTCTCTATGGTGAAATCTGTGCCCGGCAATGAAGCAAAGTTGACCATGATCAACTTAATCTGCCATTCATCCTGTTTAGTCTGGCCGACCATGGAATAGGTGTGCTGGTACGTGTTGGCAGCACTGCTTGGCTTTATTGAGGGGTTGGATCATATTTGATCAGTTATTGGCTTGCTCTTCCTAGTTTCTAGTTCACCAAATGCTGATTGAAAAAAAATGCTTGATGGTTTGCTTAAATCAATTTGCTGTTTGAGAAACTTATGCAAAACTTGGTAGCAGGGTGCTGGATGTTATATCTATAAGGACAAGCTAAATAAGCTAATTAGCTCTTGAGGAATTGCTTCTTAGAAATGCAAGTTTTCTTTATGCATCTTATGGTTTCCCCTTGCATCTGAACATTTGATTATTGTTTCTCTTTGAAATTATTCATTTTCTACCTTTTTTTTTTTTAAAAAAAAAAAAATGTCTAATTGATGGTGTTATGCATAAACTGATTGCAGGGGCATAAGTGACGAGGCCCTGGAACTGTCTGACTTGCATTGTAGCATTCCTATGAAAGGGATGGTGGACTCTTTCAACGTTTCAGTTGCTGCAGGCATCCTCATGCACCATGCAGTTTGTGATAGAGTGTCTCGGCTGGTAAGAACTGTTTTTGCGCCTTACTTTGATGAGGAGTTGCGACTGGATTTTCCTTATGGGAAATGTATGGATGCTTGTTGTGGCATATATTATGCATCTGTTTGCGTGTATTCTTCATGCATGCACCGGTGTAATAGCATGTGGGTGCACTTTGATGTGCTGTTGTTAGTGATGTTTAATCAGATGGACTCAAGTTCAATCAAGTTGGCTTTATTGGGCCTTCTCTATGGATGATTCCAACCAGGCCAACATTTGGCTATCAAGATGGGATTTACCTCTTCTTAGTGGCTGTCAAGAAGAAGTTAGCCTCTTCTTGGTATCATTTTGATTATTGGGGGCTGGATGAGTGCCATTGCTTGGGCCTCAAGTAGCTGCCCGGTGCCATGGAATCATGCATTTGTAGGGGCTACACTTGCTTAAGTCTCACTGTTGGTAGATTGATCCTCTTTTCTTTTGTTCTTCTCCCTCTTCTTCTCCTTTTGTCCTCCTGCTGCTCCTCGTTCCCTTCCCCTTCTCCTCCTCCTCCTCAGTGGAAACATCTGCAACTTAATGTTCAAAGCTTAATTATTTGGAATTTCTAAATGAAATGGAATTAAAAGTTTTTCAAAAAAATCTTGATTTAAACATATTAATCCTAAGGATCCTCACCTAGATCCTTTGTCTAGATACTATTAAGTTCCTACAAAAACAAGATTAGAGAATTCTACACTTTAAGAATTTTCTATTTGAAGCTTATTGAAGTGTAGATACCGATCCTCCAAAGTAGGTGCTCCACCACCCTATAGTCTTCCATATGCCCCACTACATCAAAAATCTGTGTTCCAGTGTTACCGTGTTAACCATGTACCCAAGTTGATCCGACCCCTCCATTGTCCATGGTTGTCCACCCTTCATCCAATTCCTATGCAAACCATGTGGTGAACCATGAGGTTCTCAATCATCAGAATTTCCATCAAGCGCGATTAAAAACATCTTAACAGTTAAAACAAAAGATCAATAGTAAAAAAAAAAACACTTGTAAAACCATTTAAACCTTCTGAGTATTGAGCCCAAGGAAAAACTACTTGATGGGTGGTCCAAGCTATGGATGTCAATGGGTACTTAGAGCTATGGGTACCAGATGGAATGGACCTGATTTTATAGAGTCCAGGTCCCACCCTTTGAACCTGTTAGGAAATTGGGTGGGATTCAACTCTCATATTTTGGACTTGGGGTCTAGTTAGGTTTGGTTCTAGTCCATGTAATGGACCCAATTAAGGTAGGGTTCAGTCTAATCAAGTCCAAGTCAGGTCCAATTAGTTTTATTTGTATAATTATGTATAGTTATTATACGTTAATGATCCTAACAAGAAAATAAAATTTTCTAAGCCACATGCATGTAAGAGAGCTTGTTTACACACCATGCACCTGTCAAAGTGGCACGTGCGTGCAATCTAATCCATCAATCGGGTGGGACGAACCATGTAAATGCTCTTTATTTGACTTGGACCGAACTCGAAACCTAGATCCATAAATCTGATGGGTACCTGAATCTGATTGGATCTTGGTCCAGGTCTTCAAGAATTGGAATCGAACTCGGAAGAACCCATACTTGGAGATCTGAGCCTGGTTAGGTATAACTACTATAGGACCTGACCTAAACTCGATCAATGATAACCCTAATCATAGCAAATGTTGTCCCATTGGTTATGGATGATTGCCAATCTATATCCAATCCACGATAATATTTGGTCCACAATGCTCATCCCTCTAGTGTCAACTTTTGATTGGAACCCCTCTATCACCAACGGAAATTTAGTCGCAATCTCATTGGAAATCTCATTTAGAAAAATCGTCTTATACAGAGATCGTATCACAGTCAACTCAGATACACTATTGATATCGTTAGAGCTGGGCATCGGACCGAGTCGGATCAGATTGGGTCCAACTCGACTCGGTTTGAAATTTGCAGGGCCTGGCCCGAACTCGATCCGATCCGGTACCGAGTCCGGGCCATCTAACTCGATTCGATCCGAACCCTTGCTGGCCTGAACCGATCCGAGTCCGACTCGGTCAGGAAAACCGAGTCGGATCGGATTGGGCAAGGTTCGGATCGTTCATTTTTTTCAACGGTGTGGAAATCATTATTCTCATTGTTTCCTATAGTGCGATCTACTCGATTATCAAAACTGATGGACGGTGTGGATAAACCAAAAAATTCAAGACAACCCCACATAGTTTACTTAGTAGGATAAAAACGTACTGCTTGTTTAAAGCTCACACCAGCTATATAGCTTCTTGAAGAAGCTTTATACCAGCTATATGGCTTCCTGAAGAAGCTTCAGGTACTGCCGTCTGTAGCTAGCTAACACAACTATATAGCTGCTCTAGGTACGTGTCGTGCGAAGACGAGCTCTGACGCTCCTCAAGCTCCGAGTTGTACGAACGGTTCAAAGGAGATCAAAGTTACATGAGCCCCACAGTGATGTATTTATTATATCTACACCGTTCATCTATTTTTAGAGATCATTTTAGAGCATTATCCAAAAAATGAATCATATCCAAAGATCATCTGGACCACACCACAAATAGAAGTGGAGATAATGATTTTCACCGTTAAAAATTTTGTAGGGCCCACAGTAACGTTTATTTTACATCCAATCTGTTCATAAGGTCACAGGTACCTGAATGAAGAGGAAACACAAATTTTATAAGGTCACAAGTACCTGAATGAAGAGGAAAAACAAATTTCATATTGATCCAAAACTTCTGTGACCCTAAAAAGGGTTTCAATGGAAGACGTTCAATCTCCGACTAGTTTTTGCAGTGTGGTCTAGTTGATGGTTAGATCTGTCTTATTTTTTGTCTCAAGCCTTAAAATACTTAAAAGGAGCTCGCCAAATGGATGGACAATTTGGATATCACACCCACAGATCTTACTGATGTCAATATAACAGCTATATAGCTGGTGTGAGGTACACCAGCC
The DNA here is from genome assembly GCA_021015155.1 of Magnolia officinalis. NCBI lineage: Eukaryota > Viridiplantae > Streptophyta > Magnoliopsida > Magnoliales > Magnoliaceae > Magnolia > Magnolia officinalis. Next base: position 18,876 of record JAJHSJ010001525.1, on the reverse strand, counting down.
AATCCACTTCTTGTCTACTACTCGCTTCAACATTTGAACTATTTGCCTGGCATATCAAGCAAGAAGCAACGAACTGCACTTCTTTCTCTCTTTCTCTCTCTCTCTCTGCAACTCTTGTGGCAGCATACCAGCTCAAAATCTATGTAAGTTCTTATCAACTCTCCTTTTTTCATACATATATAAAATAAAATTTATTAGAAACTATAAAATACATACCATATATGGCCCGGATCAGATTGGGCCTGATCGGATCGGATCCAATCGAATCGGATTTCGGATCGGTCTGATCCAGATTGACATTGATCCGAGCCCGATCCGATAAATAGTCGGATCTGCCTGTTCCTACCCAAACCGTACCGATCCAGGCCGTCGGTTCAGTTCGAATCCGGTCGGATCCACCGGATCGGGTCAGAAATGCCAAGCTCTAGATATCGTTGTTTCATTTGTGTTCCTCTTTGAAGATAGGTCCTTCATGGAGATCCAATGTTCGTGAACATTTGATGTAGGGATGAATGTGATGAGGTCGAGCACTGTCTTCCTCAGGGGGATAACTGTTTCGAATCCACAGAACTTCTCTTGACTCCTCACAGAGAAATCTCGAATCTACGAGGAAAAGAAAATAGAAATAATTCTAAAATATTGGAAATAAATTTGTTGCTGATTGAAATAAGCAAGTCTACAACCCTTTAAATAGGATATCGAGCCTTGGAATAAGTTTAGGAATTAAACTATAACTAAAACTCCATAAAATTCGTAACTTACTATTTATAGTGTTCTATGTGGCTTAACCACGTTATTCTCCTAATTTTTTAAAACACTTTTCATGTTGGACAACTCCTAAAGCCCAACGGATGAAGAGTTACAATTAAACCAAAACTCACTGTAGCTTGTCTACCCCAAATCATATATGGTACGTCGAGTAACTCATTTCGGTTTGCGAGATATGCCTGTTTTAAGGTTTTGATGGTCTTTATGGCTTTTGCCTATGATTGGACCTTCTCTGATCCATCTTGGACATGAAAGTGTCCGTGACCCGCTCGCTTTACATCAGGCCCCTCCACTTCAAAAGAACTCGTCCTCGAGTTCTCGTGCTGCTTCAGTTCTTGATACTGGGTCAGGTGTGCCGTAATGATACCCGAATCAAAACTTATGATCAATTTACGGTCCACCTTCTTTTGGTCCAACCATGCTAGGAATGTATCTGTGACACGTTCTACATCAGACTCCTCCACTTGGAAAAAACTCATCCTCGAGTTACTCAAGGGACTTCGTTCATGATACTCAAATAATTTCTGGCGTCGATGTTTATTAGTCTTTTCCCTGTATCTTGCATTAGGTTCTTGAACTGATACGATACATGTACTCATGCTCTCCTTGACTTGACTAGTATGGATCAGTTCCTTTACTTGTGCCTGTAAAATCTCGCATCCTTTTTGATGATATGGGCAATTAGACAGACTTGCCTCTGAGACAAGATCAATGTGGTTTTGTATATCTCGTATGGGAGACAATTTATTAGGGAGTTCATCGAGCACAATCGCCTTGAACTCTTGCAACACTGGTTTCAAATTCTCTTGGATGTTTACAGGCTCCATATATTTTTCCTTTTCAACTAATGCATCCCCATCTCCTGTTTTCTCAGATTGTTTTACGAAATCCTGTTCAGCTTGTCCCTCTACTTTATAAGTCTTGGGTTGGTTCTTTGTTCCCATACGGGTGAGAATAATCTTTTTACTATCTTTAATAAGTATAAATACATTATCCCGACCTCTATGCGTAACATCAATATTATATTGCCATGGTCGACCAAGTAACATGAGATAAACTTCCATGTCAACTATGTCACACATTGCTTCGTCCTTATAATATTTACTAATGGAAAAGGATATATGACATCGTTCGGTTATCTCTGCTTTGTTGAACTCCTTGATCCATCCAATCGTGTATGGAGATGGGTGCCTTTCTGTTTTCAGTTGTGGCTTTTCCACCATTGTTTTTGACGCGGAATTCTTATCGCTCCTGACATCGATGATCACATTGCAGACTTTTTGGTATATAGTGCACCTTGTTCAAAAGATGTGCCGTTGTAAATTTATCTCTATCTTTGGCATGTACAATGGCTTCCTCATGTTCACAGTGGTGGCCTGTGATTCACCATTATCGGTCGGTGTTCTGTGGAAATCAGGATTGTTTCGTACAACGACCATAGGCAGTTGCGTATCGCCTTGGGCTCGAGGTGGAATTAGCGCATTCGCAACACGGTCGAGGGCTGCAGGACTGACTCTCCTGGTGGAAAACTTCTATTATTTCCGAAAGATAACGAATCCCTGGATCACCGTCTACAGGATTTTGATCCATACCTTCGTTGTTTGCCATCGGCTTGAGGGGAGTCCTCCCTCTGATACCAATTGATGCATGGAATAACGTGATGAGGTCGAGCACCGTCTTCCTCAGGGGAATAACTATTTTGAATCCACGAAACTTCTCTGGACTCCTCACATAGAAATCTCGAATCCACGAGGAAAAGAAAATAGAAATAATTCTAAAATATACGAAATAAATTTGTTGATGATTGAAATAAACAAGTCCACAACCATTTAAATAGCGATACCAAGCCTTGGAATAAGTTTAGGAATTAAACTATAACTAAAACTCCCTAAAATTCGTAAGTTACTATAAATAATAAATTTACTATTTATAGTAAGTGTCCTATGTGGCTTAACCACGTTATTCTCCTAATTTTTTAAAACACTTTTCATGTTGGACACAACTCCTAAAGCCCAACGGATGAAGAGTTACAATTAAACCAAAACTCACTAAAAATAGTAAAAACAGAAATAAATAGGGAATTCGACCGTTGATCTGATGGAATCTTGCAAATTCGGCGTGGGCAACCCGGCATAGCCGGGTTGGTTGGCTAAAGTAGCTCGTCCTACCCCAAAATCATATATGGTACGTCGAGTAACTCATTCTGATTTGCGAGATATGCTTGTTTTAAGGTTTTGACGGTCTGGATGACTTCTGCCTACGATCGGGCCTTCTTTGATCCATCTTGGACATGAAAGTGTCCACGACTCGCTCTACATCAACATTCCACCCCACTAGGAGACCCCTACGCCATGTGTAGGGACTAGGGATCCCTAGCAGAAGCGGCGATGCATGTGAGGGACCCCATAAACAGGTCCTTGCACCAGACCCCATAAATAGGGCCCTACGCTAAGGCGTAGACCCACCTTGTAAGATCCCAAGGATTGAGTTTTGCGGCATGGTTCAGATCTATTGCAGCATCTATGCCATGGCATGAAACTCTCCTTCTACTTGTCTAATGACCAAGGGCACATCTCACAAGAGATTCTAGTCTTACCTTTGGCCAGATTCCCAACGCCTGGTTTAGACCTACTGTAGCATTAGTGCTTGGCACTGAGGGTCCTATCACTACCTAATCACTTACTGAGACCTGATCTCACCTCGTCTTTGGCATATGAGAATCACGACTTTATTGGATTAATCAGATCTTGCACCCTCACAAGCTTCCGCCTCAACCCAATCAACGTTCCAACCACTTTGAAGACAAAGGATCATAGATTAGGGCCATTGCAACCCTAAGCCATGTAATAGGATAGTTTAAGTGTTTTACCTTTTAATCAAAGGTTTTTCTCCAGGAATATAACAATCTGGAATGTAATCTCTCCCTAGATATTAATGAAAGCTGACTGGCATGCATTATTTGTGATGCATATCATGTATATTGTGCATGCCTTAACAAATTGGAAGAAAGGAATAGCCAATATCCCTGGTTTTCCTGAATATCTAAAATTATCTGCATGGAGTCAACAACCTTTGGGCACTACCTCACCGGACATTGGTTATCCCACGCCTCATTGGCTACAAGGTTATCAAACGCGTTGCAAGCTACACGGCTATTTGATGCCATTTCCTTTCGTGGACAATCTCATGACACCAACCTTAGCTATATGAGATGCCTGACGCCCCAATAGCTAAATGTTACACTTGACACCCATGGCCAATAGAAACATGTAGATGACCTCATTACAATCCCCCAACTAACAAAAGACATTTTGTTGCAAACAAATTGTATCCCCTTTTTTTTTAAAAATTATTTTTTTAAAAATTATATATATATTATTATTATATATATATATATATATATATATATATATATATATATATATATATATATATATATATATTATAGATTTTATGAATATAAATTTCAGAATTTTCTATATTTTTGTGTAAAAGATTATAAAAATCCTATGATTTTATGATTTGCGATTACAATTTACAATTTCAATCCTCTTGCGGTTTTACAGTCCGATTCAACTTTCAAAACATTGATTACACTAGCTGCCACATGGCACAATGTGCAATTGCTTGATACTTGCACTTTGCTTCTTGAAGAGTCGACACCTGCACCTTCTCTTGTTGAAGAGTTTGCACCTACCTGCAGCTTTGCTTGCGAAGAGTGCGCACTAGTAACTTGACTTCTTAAAGAATGTGCGCCCAGATTTTTGCTCAGTCGTTATCCCACACTCTCACTTCTTTGATGAGTGCGAACCCACACCTCTAGTTACTTGATAGTGCAAAGTTCCAAACCTTTTATTTCTTTGAAGTGTGCACATCTGCACCTTTGCTTCCTTGAAGAGTGTGCATCTGCACCTTCACTTCCTTGAGGAGTATGCACCTGCAACTTCGCTTCTTCGAATAGTGCGAAGTCGCACCTTTGCCTCCTTGAGAGTGTGCACTACACCTTTGCTTCCTTGAGGGTGCACGCCTTACCTTTGCTTCCTTGAAGGTGTGAACCCTCCCCTTCGCTTCCTTAGAAGTGTTAACCCTCCTCACCTTCGCTTCCTTGAAGAGTGTGAACTGTGAACATGCAACGTCACTTCCTTGAGGGTGCGCAGCTGCACCTCGAAGAGTTTTCAGAGTACCCATTATGTAGTGTGTAGAAACTCACAGACTGCACACGATGCACCAATAGACTGGAGAGTGCAGAAAAGCACAAGAAATGTAGGAATTTGTTGATTGCACAGAATGCACGCTGCACAGTGCAAAAACTCGCAGATTGCGCAAGATGCCTCCTGCAGAGTGCGGAAACTGCGTTGAAACACCTAAAGAGTATAGAAACTCACATATTTTGCAACTATCTTGTAGAGTATGCAGTGTAGAAATCTCCAGATTGCACAATCTATGCCCCTTAAAGTGTGGAGCGTGCAGAAACCCACATAGAATGCAAAAACCTGCAAAGTTTGATGCGGCCCACAAATTGCAAAGAGAGCGAAGAAGCCCACAATCAATCTAGGCTGAACTTTACCCAGCTTTTCTGCATGTCAGTCAAGATTCATCTTGATCAGAAAATCTTAACTGTTTGGCCGATGGTCAGCAAAACAGAGTCCATTCTAATTGCATTGGAAAAGGTCAAATCGTTTATCTAGACCATCAATCATGTTGCCACCATCTTGGATTATCCACGTTGCTTAAGAATTACTTTGATCATCATCCCTAACCATCCAATCAATGGCTAGCAAAATTGATGGTCTAGATTAATTACTTTGAAAGGTCTAATTCCCAGCCTATATCATCCACCGTTTGGTCCTCTCCTTGGATCCCTTCTTATCGAGAATCAACTTGATGTGGTGATCCATGCCACCTGATCAATTGCAAATAAAATGGGTGGTCAAGATTGATTATGAAAAAAAGGTCCAAGCATCAATCTGAACCGTTAATAATGAGGATCACAAGTTGAATTATCCATGCCACTCAAGAATTAGTTTGCGTGATTGATTTTAACCACTTATTAATGGAGATCAAATTGAGCAGTCTGGATTGTATATGGAAAAAAGGTCTAATCATCAAGCCATCCATGAACTTATCTGTGTTGATTTAGTGCCTTTAATTTTTTACAGAGAAGGCAATTTTCGGTTCGACTGAAGCCTCTGTGGGTTCGACTGAAAATTCCGGTTTTGGCCCCTTGCTCATTGTGTGATGTTTAGCATGATTTCGGTTCAACATTCGGTCCAACCGAGGAATGTTGGTTTTGTCCGGTCCGACCAAAGGTTATATACGGTTTGACGAAACAGTATGCGTAAGTGCGGGTTTTGTTTCTAATTACGTACTGAAGTGTATAAATACTCTTGTAATTACGCGATTAGGATTAAGGTGAATAGAGCTAGCACGAATTCAAGGGTTTTGAATGGGGAAAAGTAGGATTTCCATTTGTAAGTTGTTCCATCTCTTGTAACTTTCTGATTATAGTGGATTGATCGTCGCTTTGTGCTGTGGTTTTTTCCCACAAGGGTTTTCTATGTAAAATCTCTGTTTGCTTAGATTTTTTCTCTCTATTGCTTGTTTGATTTGATATGAGATTGCTTCCGTGCCCAACAAGCGGTTTTAAAGCTTGTTGCGTCCTAACAATCTGCACCTTTGATTTGCCACATCTCTTAACAGTCACCTAAATCCGATCAACACTGCAAAATGGATGGTCAGATTGATTGCAAAATAAATGTAATGGTCATCCACCATGTGGTCCATAGTTTGGATTACATGTTTTTATCAGCAATCTTTTTGACCGGACAATTCCCACCATCATATTAGTGGCTTCAAATATGGACGGTCTAAAACAAGTACAAAAGGTTCTAATCATCAATCTGTTCCATCCATCATGTGTTGCCCATCTTTGATTGTTTTTTTTTTTCCTCCTATGATCAATTTAAAAAATAATCTTAGCATTGGTTAAATGGCCACAAACGGATGGTCTAATTGAAGGGAAGATCCCAGAAAACCTTCCTGCTAAATTTGACTAGCGGTATTCTATATGAGGGAAATACATTTTTTAAATCAAGTACTGGTGTTCCATGTAACCTACGGATTTGGTGATGATCTAGAGAAAACTTATGTTAGCCATCTAAATCACATTTAACCTTCTTCACAAATAACTTTTAGCAAGGGTAGAGTTATTCACAAATAGGTGGTACATCCAAGCAACACCTCAAGCTAACAAACTGTTAATCCTAAGATCAAAGTAACAAAATAAGAATCCGTAGAATTGATCATAAAATTAAATTAATGTTTTTATCTCAAATACTCAAAACTACTTCCTTTTATATAAAACTTTCATAGCATTGAGTCATTAACAGATGCAAGGCGTATCAATGCATATCTAAACAATGTTATTGTTATCTAGTCTTAATCAAGTGAAGTTGGTGATGATTTAATTGTCCTGTTACTTCTCATGGCATAACTTCTTTATTTTTCTAGAGGAATTGCACTAAATGCAAGCTTCTACATTCTGGAAGGATATAAACTTCTTCTTGACTATGTATCTATGGTATTTCCTCATACTTACGAATCCAGTCCTGTGAAGTGAATGCAAATCGGTGAGAAGCAAAAGATATTTTCTCGAGTCTTTGAAATTAATAAAAATGTTTCGTAACTTATCTGCAGGGTTCCCATGGTGATCTGACACTTGAAGAATCCCAGATCCTACTCGCAGAGTTCTCTTTGCGTCACAGCAAAAGTGCAATCAGCATTGCCCATGAGTATGCAAAGCGTAAGTTGGAGAATCCCATTTCTAAGCATTGACTAGATTTGGCAGTGTGATCCACAAACCTAGTTCTGAAGATGTCAGATGTTCATCTACAGCTATGGAGCATCATGCAGGTATTATTTCTTCTGTATCTGCTGTTCTACAATTCAACAGGCAAACAGGGTTTTCTTAACCTTCACCATGTTGGGGATGTCTATCGACTTTTGGACACTAATCGGTGAAGGTGCTCATAGATCCTAACCTTCCATTAGGACAGCCACCCCTTGGATGGACCATTGCCCAAAAACCCATATTGATTGAATGATCTAAAATGTGAAAAATTCGCCCAGTGTTCATTAATTGGAAAGTCAAAAGCAGTCATCATCATGGTTCTAAGAATCACCTGAAACCAAGTCGACTCGGTTTTGGTCATCAAGGAAATGAGACACCAGGCGACTCACTCTTTGAAACTAGATTGAGTCAGAATGAGGTCAATGTGAGTTGTACTAGTTTTGGGCTCCAGGTGAGTCACTCCCAAACCACTACTTAAAACCATGATTAGCATCATTGTCATATCTTGTCCTAGCTATTTGGGATTGGCGTTGTGAACTTGTTTCTAGGAGTTTCAATGGGTTGAGTTTGCCCAACAGGTACCCGAACCTAGCCTGACATGGGAATGTTTGGGTGGGTATTTTTTGAGCCCAATTAACATTGGGCCAAGTGTGGATATATCCCCACCCATACCAGAACTTGGCTCCACAAACACACATGGGTAATGTTTCAGCGCAGAAGTTTTCACCATAATTATGGTGAAAGCATTTTCACGGAATCAATGTGGGCCTCACCGTGATGTGTTGATCAAATCCATGGTGACCATTGGACTCACCACCGCTGGTTTTGGGCAAAAAATATCAGACCAATTGAAACTCAACACACAGGGAACAAGTTGAGACTAGACACCCTGTAACAACCTAAAATTTAGTCCTGGATTCCAGGTTGTGACATGGCTACCATTAATTGTATTGGGGCCCACCTGAGTTTCAGATTAGATCGTGATTATTTCCATTGTACCCCCAGACATGTTTTATTTGCATTCTCCTGAAATTCCATTTTGTGAGTTGAATAATAGCAAATGTTTTAGTTGCCTCATTGCAACTGACGTCTGTATTTGGTAGGTAAGGTGCTGCGGAGTGCAAAAATCCTGACCCTTCCTGGTTGAGAAATTGCAGATGAACTCAAGCACGCCACATATTGATGCTAACAATGAAAAGTCAAATCACGAGGTGTGATATCATTGATTTAGCTTTTACTTTGATTAAATTAGATTATGGATCAACAGATGGCTTTGTTCAAAGGACGTGTGTCAAAAAAACGAGTTACAGCAATCTTTGCTGTAGAGTCATCCGGAAATTTTTCATCTTCTTGCTTTGCCTTAATTTATTCTTCACTTCCTATGGCAATTGTTGTCATCTTACATGGTTAGTGAGAAATGCCTCAAGAGTAATTTTGAAAATTAGTCTGTTTGGGAGATGGAAAATAGAAGGGGAGAAATCTGACTTTTTCTCTGAATGGCACCTTCCAATGTAGGGGCAAGCCAGGTGCTGAGGGTGGGGGGTGGGCTTTTGAGGGATTCCAATGGCAACTGCATTTTATTTTTGCATTCTTAATCCTTAGGCCAACCTCACTTTACTGTTTGGAAGTTATTTCATCGGCACGTGAACTCGAACTCGGAGATGGATGTCTCAACATTAATTGTAGTAGATAAGTTCTGATCATTGACCTTTGGTTTCCCCCAATCAACGGGAGCGTGATCGCATAATTTTGAATCATTGAGACATGACCATGGAACCAACATATAGCCCGTCACACCCACCCACCCACCCACACACACACGTGAATAGAGTCTTATTGCTATCTTGGTTAGCCATGTGTCTTACGATCATTGGTTAGTATAAATGTCACGTATTCATTAGTTAGTAATAAGTGACACACATTCATTGCTTGGACTGATGTAGTGTATCACTATGGTTTTATATATAATATACTTAGCACTTTCCATGGCATCCTATGAAATTCAAAATTAGTGTAAGCAATGATGCTTCAGGCTCATTTGGGAGCTTGTATTTGGAATGCATTGGATTCCAAATTACAATCAAGGTCATTTGAATCTTTGATTGTGTTTGGCAGCTAGTAATTGAAATAAACAGTAATCCAACAAATAGGAATGCATTGAAATTCTGTAGAGATTATTAAATCAACTTTAACATTCCAAATTAGTATACAAATGAAATATTTGTCAAAATAATTATAACAAACTCATTGAAATACATTGATAAAAATGACAAAATTCCAAGCCTTGGTGGGCACAAGAATAAGTATCACAAACAATTGACTTGCCAATGTTTTTAACCGTGGACTGGTAGACTGAGTGGAGATACCTCGTTTCAACACTTGAGGTCTTGGTATCGATCCCTAGTGGGGGTGGCTAACAGTGCAGTGTGTACTGACAGTGGGTGGACTAACAAACTAACAAAAAAAAAAAAAAAAAAAAAACTGTGGATTTATATGGTTAATATTTGGACGATTCAGATAATTCTATTGATGAGATTTTAGTAATGCAGCCGATAGTTAGATTGTTTTGGGTATCATTATGACATGTCTACAATAAGTTCCTAGTCCGGAGATACTTCTGTTACACTTGTGACTCTCTTACTTTAAAAAGGTGTCAAAAACCCATTTCATGCTTATTACATTGGAATCACAAAAACCAGGTTGAGATTTCAAAATACACTAAAGCTGCCTATTTCATTGGTGTCTGAATGCACTCAAGTACATCGAAAGCAGGTTGCCAAGTGACCCTTTAGTGGGTCCTTACTCTTGCTCCGGTGGTAGACTCTTAGGAGTTTCAACATTGGGTCAAGGGTTCGAGTACTCATAGGTGGTGAAATTCCACTACAGCGTGAGTGTGTCGGTGTGTGTGTGCGCGTGCGTTTTAAAAAGAAAAAAGAAAAAAGAAAAAAGAAAAGTGACCCTTTAGTGATTTTAAATCCACTTCGTAAAATAAACCTTAGACTTATTTGATTCTCTTACCATCGGTTTGATGGACATTCAGTGGATGGTTAAAAATGAAAAACTCTAGCGTTCTTATAAATAGGCCAGATTGAAAGAGAGATAGAGAGGCACCTTTATTTTCGCCAAAGAATCCGGCGATGCCTTCGATGCTGTTGGTAGATTGTGTGTTTATGTACATTTTAGATATCTCCATGTGCTGGGAATTCTGCACGGGAATATTCTGGACGCAACTCACACTGGGTAGGAACATGTGCAACATGTGCGGAGTATACTAGGCAAGGGTGGAGGGACACTCACAACTCACACCCAATTGTAAGAACACGCCCCGTGAGATGATATATTATGGCGGTATAGACTTTCCGCTTTAATACCATGTCAAATAGCCACTTACTTAAAAAGCTGAAGCCTTTAGAAGATTGTGTATCAAGGTATGTCAAGGGACTTTAACAAAATAGAACACATACATCATGGCGTGGCCACAGCTTTTCTATCAGCTGCCTGTTAGTGTCAGGGTTACCAAGCACATACATCATGGTGTGGCCACAGAGCTTTTCTACCAGCTACCTGCTAGTGTCAGGCTTACCAACCAATCCGTGTTCGTGTCTTTCAAGTTTGTTATACACCCAAGCAGCGCAAATTCAATGAAGATTAGCACAACCAATGATCAGGTAGGTCGTCATCTATGAAAACAACCACTAGAAAAAGCCTGCGAACCGTTCACATTTGGCATGGCCTACCTGATCAGAGATTCATTTTGATTATGAGACATTATTCACTGCAAGAAACAGCTGCGCTGTTAAGGGAATCCACACTTTCTGTGGTGCGGTCTACTGGTACTTTCAATATACTTCAATTTTAGGCAACAGAGGCCCTACAGTGTCTTCATACCATGAGAGCGTCACTACCTAACAACAAATGGATGGTAATGTAAAATATGAACGGTCCAAATCTCATGGCCAAACTGTTTTTTTTTTTTTTTTTTGGTGAAAGATATTTTTATTTATTATGCTCCATCCACAATTTATTCAATTATTTGGACGGTCCATATATCCAACAACATTTATGACCAGTCAACTGCTGCTGTACAGTGGCAACCTCAATGGGCAAGAAATCAAGAATTGAAAAATGTCTTATCTAGGGTTTTTGGGATCATGGTCCATCTACCGTGGTACACATCGAATCAGTGGTCTAGATTACTGGACAACAGGTCCTACTTTTGATAATGGACAGCATATACTCTGCAAAACAGCAGGATCCCATGCTTTTTCAGTTCCATGAAGCGGTACCAAATGCTTGGTATTCTAGACTATTGGTCTATTAGGTCCTGCAGTGGATGTGAAATTCCTCAAAATCTCTCAAATATTGAAACATTAACATGGGACTATCGATATATTGATATCGGTATGAATAGATAACTTGAAAAATATATAGATATCGGTATGAATAGATAGCTTGAATAAAACACATCAACATGGGACTCACGAATGTAGTGGATTTCAAAAATCCAACAACATTCACCATTGGCCCTAGAATATATGATAATTCAATCCATCCTTTTGTTTCCAAATAGCTGATGAAATTTGCGCGGGACCAAATGAAATTCCATACCATCTAATTCCATCTAATACCATGTGCCAAATAACCCCTAAGAAATTTTTAGTTTTCAACTATTCTTTAAAATCTTAGATTGGAAATCCTCTCCAGAAGGTTATAAAATAAAAAATTATTTGTTTACGAGATTTAATAGATTAAAATTCAGGTTATTAAACACAATTAACATATTTAAAATTTCAAAGGTTCCAAATTCAAAGCTGCGGAATGGCCTTTTCAAGTCTACCTCATAAAGAGAGAGAGAAAGAAAAAAAGATTAGCCCGACAAGTCCCGTTGCTGAAAACCCGCAAAAAGAGAAAAAAACGAGAATGTGGGGGTAACACATCAAACATGCAAAATTATAAGTACTCACAGCCGAAGTGAACTAAAGAGAGAAGAAATGAGAGACAGAAGGTCAATGTTGCTGCTGCTGCATGAGCAGGGTGCCCCAAAGGGGTGACCTGAGAACACAAGTGCAAGGGAAAGGACGCGGGGATTTTGGCACCTGCACCTGTCTTCTCAGGCATCACTCCTCTGGGGTTTACTCTCTGCCAGATGAATAATCCACGGTTTTGATTTTCTCATTCTTCTTTATCTGTTTCAAGGGATGAGATGAGGGGCATGTAATGAAAGTAGGGGATGGTTGATGGATGGCCATAGGCCACCCTGTCTTTATAATAAACGACATTGCATGCTATTTTTCCAGCTTAGCTCATTATGTTGACATTCTCCCAACACTGGAAGCGGATTGCCCGTGACCCAGTCACATAGATATACCTATGCTGGGGCTGTATGGGCCCACAGACATGTCCTTGACAAATCCACTCGTCCATCTGTTTTAAAAGACCACAATAGAGCAGGATTATAAAAATCAGGCAGATACAAAATTCAGGTAGGCCACACCAACGAAACAGTATGAACAGAAATGTCCACTGTTAAAATCTTCCTGGAGCTGACCAGGATGCTTATATGCTATCCAAACTCTTCGTATGGTTGTTACCACTCAGATAAACTGTAGGAACAAATATCATCCTGATACAAAACTTCTGTCACCCCAGGCCTTCAATCCCCACCGTTCGTGTAGTATGGCCCACATGAGTTTTGGATTTACCTGATTTTTAGAAAACTGTCCTATCGCGGTCTTTCAAAACATATAGGCCGAGTGTGTGACAGTGTATTTGTCACGGGCAACCTCTGTGAGCCCCACATAGCCCCGGGCACAAGAATATCTTCCCCCAACAGACGAGATGACTTCATTGCTTTGATTGCGTACACGACGGGATTCGGATTGCGTGGCGTAGAACACATCACCGAGGTGTTGACGTGGCAGAATTCTGTGGATTCCATCACCATATATTTGTTATATCCACACCTTCCATCTTTTTTTTTTTTTTTTTCCGAATCATTTTAAGTCGTAAGCCCAAAAATAAAGTAAAAGATTATGTGGACTATACCACCAAAAGCAGTGTAGACAATGATGCCCACTGTTAAAACCTTCCTACGTTAACGTGATGTTTATTTGTCACCCAATGTGTTCATAAGGTCACACAAACCTGTATGAACATGTTCATACTCCAAGTATAGGGTTGCGATGTAGTAATAATCTTGGTAAGACCGAGGTCGAATCCACAGGAACTGTACCTTGTATGTAATCTTAAAGTAACTCGAATTAGAACTAGGAGAAGATGTATCTAAATCAAGGAATTTTAAAGGAAATAATAGTGAAATATTAGACTAAAACTTTTAAAATTCAAAGGTGGGAAACTAGGGATTTCAAGGATCCACTTCGAGAGATTAGGGAAATCTATGCTTGATTAAAGAACACAACTGGATTTAGAGTCTCATCTTCATCCAGTTGGAGGATATAACATTAAAAATCAAATATGAATTTCCTTTGATCCAGTTTTCAGGTATGAGAATTAGAATTGATTCCATCACAAAACCATGCCCATGAGACAAAGCAAACAACAGAATTTAACTAATCCACATCCAATCTGAAAGAGTTATGAACGTTAGGAAGGATTCCATCATCCAACCATGCCCATGGGACGATGGCAAACAACAGGGCTTCCTAACTTCATAATCGCAATAATGAAAAGAACATGCTCAAAGCTATTGCAGATCCATTGTAATTTTAGTTACAACAAACCATTAAAAAATGAAAACATTCCTTATAATCAACTAGAATCAAACTTGGTTCAGTTTAGACATGAATCAAAGCATAGAAAACTATTCATCACGCTACAAGCTTCACCTCTTAGCCCTAGCTAAGAGGTTTAGCCAGCCATGGATATGATCAAGCTAAAACCAAAAAGAAGAAGAAGAAAACAATGAAAGAATAAGAAGAGAAAACTCCTTGAAACGCCCACGTCTGATCTCTCTCCCTCTTGTTCACGTCTAATCCATGCCTCCACGGCTGATCTAATGAATCTCTCCACATTTTCCTTCTTTCTTTTATAGCAATTTCCAGTTGGTGGCTTAACTGAGGGCGGTGGAGTCATGCACAAGCTCTTTATGCATCAAGCTGTGAAAAACGCTAACTCAGCTGTGTTTGGAAGGAGTTTTCGGCTGGAAGATCATCCCTCGATCTGATTTGACTCCATGGTTGGGGTAAAGACACCCTTTCCAAGCTTTTGAATGGTCTGGATCTTGCATCCAGCCATTGTTGTGATCACAGAACGGCCCACGGAGGCCGTTAACGTCCGAACGTGCCTGGTTACGCACGTGGCCGCACTGACGTGTATGGTGGGCCCTACAGTTGTATTTTCGGGGAAATCCACCCCACTGGCGAAAAACAAGTCAGGAAGGAGTGGTTTGGGTCGAGTTTTGGTGCGATCCACGTATCAAATCAACTCACCGTTCATCCTGCATTTTCCGGCGATCCATGTGTGTACGTGTGCATGGGACCAGACAGACTGCATGGCTAGGGTCATGCCTCCCCTCTAGATGTAATGGACGGTCCTGATAGTTTAAATGGATGATGGGTAGGGCCCACTGAGATTAACCGGCGGACCATGGTGCGTCCGCTGGTTCCAACGCGAGAAGAAGACGGGTCTTCGCCCGTTGACCGGCTGTCCCGGTCCGATGCACGTCGAGTGCACTTGTGCACTGGCACTGCCAGTGGGGTCCACTCGTGATGTTTTTAATAAATTTGGTCCGTTCGTCCGTTTTGTCACCTGTTATAAGGGGTTGAGACCAAAATTGAAGTTTATTTAGAGATCAGGGATTTAGTGACTGATCTGTTCGTTGTGCCACTTCCATAAAGATCCAATGGCTGAAATTCGACGTGTATTGTTAATCTAGGGTTTTCAGGCCAGATATAAAGTTTTGAGCTGAATGGATGGTAGGAACCCTATGATCTTGCGTTCTAGACGGTTTTCAGGCCTCTTTAACGTGAATTGCTTGATTTTCTCGGATCTTTGGCATGTAAATTCTTTGATCTCGGTCCCTTAAGATCCGTCCCTTGCCTTGGTGATTTCTGAGCGTTAAATCCATGCTTTTAGTACCATTTTTCAGTCCAGGCTCCTAAATTCACCTTACAACACAAACACGATTAAAATAAGGCATTAAACAGTATCATGTTTGTAAAATCAGGTAATAACTGGGGTCTAATATGCATTTTGCTATTCCTGAGCAAAGTATGCGAAAAATAATTTAAGAATTACGGGACAAAAACTCGAGTGATTTTTGAAAAAACAATCGAGATACTATAATTATAAGATAAATCAATATTGGGCATTTCCTTCTCCTAAACTCAAGCGCATGGTAAACTACATAGTCAAGTTCAAAGTATTAATCCATCAATTAGAACAATTCTAAACATTGAGTTCCATGGGTGCATAGTGTAACCTCAGCTTATCATCTTTAAGAGTCCAATTGGCAATTTTCATGATAACATTGATAATCGAATATAGCATTCCTGGATAACTCAACCTAAACCGAACAACTTGCCTTATAGTTCAACCTTTTTATTCTTCCAGCTTTTGATTTTTCCATCGATGGCTTCACGCTGTGTCAACCTTTTTAAAGATCTTTAACAGGTAGCCATTTTCGAGCACAACTGTTTTTTAGCTGGGTATTCTTTTTTTTTTTTTTCTACGAACATGATGGACAAATTTTCCAAGTTGGTTCCTTCCATGCTTAGTGATTACCAGGTTAATAATTCAATATCGAACCGAAGCTTATCGAGGTGTGCTGCAAGCGCTTCGAAGCTTTAATGTGTAAGCTAGGTGTGACATGTGAAATCATGATTCAATCAATGTTTAAAACTTCTAATTATGGGTTAATAATTCAACTTAACTGTGAAATATAACAGGTCCAAGAGTCATAAATTACCAACATTACGTATCTTATAATTCTAAATCAAAGATGTCCATCAAAATCACTTCGAATTCACAAAAAAAATTTAAAAAATTTCCACAATTTTTTGCTCAAGACCAAGAAAATACTGATTAGGTAACTTAATCTCCCATCCCCAACCTAAAATCTACATTGTCCTCAATGTAAAAGATATAAGCATGTAATACATGTGAGACAACGAAATTGAAAGAGAAGTGATGAAAAGATAGTACCTGATGAAGGAATTAAGAGTATTTTTCCAAAGAGATTTCAGTGAGAGTGGGTTAGCATAAGAGTGAAACTAACAAAAACAAACTATCCTAGAACGACTGGAAAGCAAACTATCCTAACAGCATAAAGCTGACTATCCTAAAACGATATAAAGCAAACTACCCTAGTCCTATGAAAGTAGGGGAAAAACTACTCTGTAACAGCCTCACCGACACTGTATGATATTGTCCACTTTGGGGCACGCCCGCGCCCCCGCATGGTTTTATTCTTAGGGTTTCCCCCAAAAGGCCTCATACAGGGAAGGTGAGAGCTCCACTTATAGCCAGGACTTAGAACGACTGCCGAAGCGATGTGGGACAAGTTCCATCCACATTCACTAGCTACAGTAGCTCACCCAGCGCGGTAGCTCGGCCAAGCACCTAGCCCCGCCCACATCACGCCCGCCCACATTGTAACAGTGAACAGGGCGTCACATTCTCCCACCATTTGGAACAGAGTCATCCTTGGCTCTGATACCAATTGTAACAGCCCCACCGACATTGTATGATATTGTCCGCTTTGGGCACACACGCGCGCCCGCACGGTTTTGTTCTCGGGGTTTCCTCCAAAAGGCCTCATATAGGGAAGGTGAGAGCTCCACTTATAGATAGAACTTCGAACGACTGCCCAAGCGATGTGGGACGAGTTCCGTCCACAGTCACCAGCTACAGTAGCTCGCCCAGGCACCCAGCCCCGCCCACATCGTGCCCGCCCACATTGTAACGGTGATCGGGGCGTCACATACTCAGTCATACCACAAGGTTTCTCTTCCGGCCAATGTCTTGATAAATTTCTTAGTAGGTTTATCAACAAGATCATCCAAAAGCCATTTTTGCAATAGGCTTGGATGCCCTAGAGCATGAATTTCTAGAGAAATTTATGGACCTCATCAAAAAATTGTCATTGCATCGCCTGAGGCATCCAAAGTATATATGATTCACCTGTGATAGGAAAAGTGTCAACGTTAGTACAACGTGGTGAATTAGAGACTACACGTAAATAAAATTCAGAAAAATTCACAGAAAGTGATGTAGTCTCGACACATTCCGAAGTTTAAGACTTCGATTCAATTTTCAGCTCCTCCTCCTTTAATGGTAAGCATTTAAGATCTATGGAGGGAAGGATTTCAGAGTAAGGGTTCCCTCGGTCCGTGACAACCATCGAGGTATTGTCTTGCAAGGCATCCACTATTTCTTTTATCATAGGATCATTTGAATCTGTAAAGTGTGCCAAGCAATCATCTAAAGAGTTGAGAAATTCCACATTGAAGTCTGTAATGAGATGCTTAAGGACTCCATCGTCTTTAAAAGTAGATGGAGGTATACTTTCTTGCTCCAGCCCTGCACAGACAGATTGAGGGTCAGTAGATGAAGTATTGATGTGAGGACTCTGTTCATTGATACTACTCAGAAAAGGTATTGAATCGCCAAAATTTGACAGTTCGAATGGTGATCTCAATTGGGTGGTTTCAAATTCCAAATTCTTATCGAGCAATTCGTCTATCTCCGTAACTATCTTATAAGTCAATTCAGGGGAGTGGTTTAAACATGCATCACAAAGGTTGGAAGGTTTAG
Organism: Magnolia officinalis; assembly: GCA_021015155.1. Classification (NCBI taxonomy): domain Eukaryota; kingdom Viridiplantae; phylum Streptophyta; class Magnoliopsida; order Magnoliales; family Magnoliaceae; genus Magnolia; species Magnolia officinalis. The sequence goes on along the minus strand of JAJHSJ010001525.1, from coordinate 485 downwards.
GTGAAAGTGGTTCATCCTCCACATTTAAATTAGCCATGTCAGATAGGTGGAGTAGATCACTATGGTCGACAACTTCCCGAACCTCTTGATAATTGATATGGGCCAAACTTGAGATTGAATCCCAATACGCATCATCTTCCAATTCAGTGCAGTACACACTTGAAATGGGATCGCTTTCCTCACATTCTGTTCCTAGATTAGGTTGAGGTTCGAATAAACTAACCTCTTCCTCATCATTAAAATCAGGTGTGTCATGTGAGTGAAGTGTGTCAATATCATTATATTTGAAAACCAACAATGTCTCTTGATCATTCCTTTGGATTGTCATTGAGATCGAGTCATCGGGAAATTGAGTCATATGCTTATTAATGGATTCCAACTCCTTATTCCAAATTCCAGAGTTCTTCATAAGCAAGTTAGGATCACTCTTCTTGTATTGTGTTTCTGGATGGAGTTGTGGCTGGGACGAACTAGCCTCCACTATC
>JAJHSJ010000138.1:0-38272 GCA_021015155.1 Magnolia officinalis | reverse complement strand
GGAATTGTCAACTCAAGCCCAACCCAAGCAGAATCGGTCGGGTTGATCGAGTGGATGCACGCTAATATTTTCGTTATTATATTAGTCTATTATATTTCAATACACATCTTATTTTTTATACCTACAATTTTATTAATTATATATATAATTATTTATTGTAAATAACTTTATTTAAAAAAAAACAAATGCATATCTTGTTAGGTCGAGTCATCAGAAATGGCTTCAATTGCATTAATTTTCTTGGCATTTAATTGATAATTTAATTTAACTATATACGTTTTTGTCACGCGAGGTGATTCAGAAGCTTATGATGAATATGCGCTTAAAAGGATGAATTTAGAACTCAAAAGAAGATAATGAAGAATTGGATATTTGGAAGTCATTAATGAAGAATTCACATGTCAAAGATCCAAGGAAATCGAGTGAGGAATGAAGAGAATCGAAGATTTGAAGTGAACAAAATGAATTCTGAAAATTGTCCTAAAATAAGATATACTGAAATTTCGGGGTCAGAAAAATATAGTTCTGAAAAAGTGCCAGAATAGACTTCGATGCAATTGAAGACACTTGGATAGCATCGAAGGTGCAATCGAAGACACTTAGATAGCATCAAAGGTGTAATCGAAGCCATTTCGATTCAATCGAGAATTTCATGATTTCTCAAGCAAAACTCGCTAGATAGTTTTAGACGATTTTTTGATTAATCGAAGACTGTTTAATAGCATCGAAGGCGTACGTGGAGCTTACGTGGAGTGCGTAAGTTTGAGGCGGTTTATGAATTTTTCCAACTTAGTGCGAAAGTTGGAATTCCACAACTATAAATAGGAGTCCCTAGGATGTTCCAAAGTATTTAGGGTTTGGAAAGGGAGAGAAGGCCTAGGTGGAGTGCTAACAACATTCTTTCACTTCGATTCTTCATGGTTCTAGTAGATCTTTCTAGTTTTTCTTTTATTTTTCTTATAGGATGTTAGTCTTCTCAGGTTAATCTCTTAGCTAAGGCTAAGGGATGAAACCTATAGTTTATTTTGATGTTTTAGTTTGCTTTGATTCAAGTATATGTTGAACTTCCAATAAACTTTGGTTTGAATTAAGTTATATTTCCAGTTTTCTATGATTTATTGTGAATGAAATTATAGTAGATGCTGTGAAGGCTTTTGATATGATCTTATTGACTTTGGAATTGTGTGATGTGTAGAAGTCGTTGTTCACCATCGTCTCCTAGGCATAGTAGGATGATTGAATCCCTTACAATCATTGCAATTAGATGGATATTTGGGAACCAAATTAATGGAAAGTTTAGATTCTGTTTTAATTGCTCCATCATCCGATTGAATAGGATAGGACTTCGATTCCAATTGAGTTATCATTAAATCGAGCTGTGTGGGCCCCATCGTGATGTGTGTTGAACATCAACACTGTGCATTTGATGTGTCATATACGGAACTCAGGTGGGATATCCCAAAAATCATTCATGCATTTTAGAGAACCACTTACAATGAATCAGCGTAATTGAATTCTAGCAACAACAAAGTGCTTATAACTTTCATGTTTTGAGATGGAAATTGTTGTTCTGATTTAACTTCATTGCAAATTATAGAAGTTAAGAGCCCTTGAGTGGAACAAAGTGGTATTGAGTATTGAGTACAATACTATTCCAACAAGGTGAGTATTGAGTACAATCATTGCATTTTTTTCATGCAGTGATTGCACCATTTATGGGATTTTAGCTGCATTTATTTAGTCCATCCATCTTGTTGTCACAGTGGTTTTGCTGATAGTTGGGTAAGTGCCGGTGTATGTATTTCAGTCGGCATATTTACAGGATTAAAAAAAGCAAAATTTTTTACTATTTCAATAATCTTCATACCATTTGTCCAACTACGTTCATTTAGTTCGCGAAGGATTATGGTTAAACACCAATTTAAACCTGATAAGGGGACTGCTCCTAGTTGGCTTGAAACTTGATTGGATACATTCTTCTTTTCACTTATCTGATATTCCATTGTATTAAAGAAGTCTTGTACTAAGAAAGTTTTGATTCACAACTTAGAAAATCACAAAGCAATAATATTTTTGTGAATTCAAATTCCTCATGTTTGAAGTAACCTTGGATTCAAGCATGGCTCTTAAACTGAAATTCCTTCAATGCAAAAGAAAAGAAGAAGAAGAAGAAACTTTCTCTACATTCATCATTTCATTTATCTGATATTCAGTTGTAGTAAAGACGTCTTTTACTAAAAAGATTTGGACGTGTGGAAGTTTTTGTGAACTTGAATTCCCTATGTTTGTTTAAATAATGTGTATTTCTTAATGAAGTTTCTTTCCTTGCATTCCTCTAGTTTACATTCAATCCAAATAGGCCTTTATGGTACAGTCGCTTTACCTTTTATTCCTTTTCATTTGGTGCTAATGAGATGCTTATACTGCCAATAAAAAATAATAAATAAATAAAAGGAAAAGAAAAAGAAAAAAAGATCTGTTTTGACATCATTGCCATTTGGAATCCAACAAACAAACAGTTAGCTAGCACAAATTAGAGATCCTCTGAGATTGGAGGATCCCAACTAACACTTTGGATGCTTTTCAACTGAATGTGGTCTGCCGTTGTATTTCTTGTTAATTAACTTTCAATTCCTAGATTGGGGTCAAGTTGTGTTGTTATTAATTTCAAGAAGGGGCATCCCTTTCTTGTTATGCTTGTGGTCTAATCCTTTTTGTTTGGTGCTAATGAGATGCTTATACTACCATTAAAAATAGTAAATAAATGAAAAGAGAAGGCTTATATCTTAAAGAAAACGATCCGATTTTGGCATCATTGCATTTGGGATCGAACAAAAACTATAGTTAGCTAGCACAAATGCACAGATCTCCTAGATTGGAGGATCCCCAACTAACCTTTGGACTTTTTCAACTGAGTGTGTCTGCCATTGTATTTTCATAACATTTAATTTTTAGGCCATTGTTTGGAGAGTTAGGATCTTCTAATCGAAGAATTTTCAGGGCATGCCCCATCCCCCATCCATAGTGGAGCCAATTGGATCAATGCTCTGGATCACTGAACGATGGGCTAATGTGTATGGGATTCTAAAAGTCAGTAAACTATACATTTGTTCATGGGCCGTATAGTTTCCTCTTCACAGAAATGAAGTCAAGGAGTAATTAACATTGATTTTCCTTTTTATTTTCCTTAACTCATTGATTATAATTATTTCTTGTTATCAATTATATTTCTTTGATTCATTACACTCAATTCAGGTATGGTTTGCACCAATTCAAGAGACTGTACATTAGGCATTCAATATATAAGACTAGAGTGAAACTGATTCGGCATTTAAATGTGTTGCAGGATGTTGTATGAATTGCTTGTCCTAACAAGTACACAAGTTGGGATGGATTGGACTTCTATCTTGAGAAAACGCCATGATTTCAAGTAGTTATTATTGTAATGGAAAGTTAAAAAATTAAAAGAGAGAGATAATGAATTCATGGAAAGAAATGTTCTTTATCATTAGGGTTGCTTTCGCCAGGTTTGATGCAAAAATCGTCGCCAACTTTACAGAAAGACAAATAACATCAGTGGCCACAGATTGCAACCTGGATTTAAACAAGGTTCTAGGTGTCGTCAACAATTCTAACAGAATCCTCCAGGTCAGATTGTTGATTGGACCTGATTTTATTTAAATGATCTTGATAATCCATTTTATTTAAATAAGCAGACCCGGATGTGCGTCGGAGCTATCTGGATGTTGAGCGAGGGTCCTTGGAAGGTGGAAACCGCTGTTATGACCATGATGAAGCTGTGCATTTCTTATGGACAGCATTGGAGTGGCCTGGCCATTTGGACATGCCGTGTTTATGTATTAGCTTGAATTTGTTGAAGTAGACCCGGATGTGCGTCGGAGCTATCCGGATGTTGAGCGGGGGTCCCTGGAAGGTGAGAACCACTGTTATGACCATGATAAAGCTATCCATTTCCTATGGACAGCATTGGAGTGGCCTGGCCATTTGGACAGGCTGTGTTTATGTATTAACTCGAATTTGTTGGATCAGACCCGAATGTGCGTCGGAGCTATTCGGATGTTAAGCGGAGTTCCTTGGAAGGTTGGAACCACTGTTATGACTATGATGAAGCCGTCTATTTCCTATGGACAACATTGGAGTGGCCTGACCATTTGGATAGGCCGTGTTTATGTATTAGATCAAATTTGTTGGAGCAGACTCGGATGTGCGTCGGAGCTATCCGGATATTGAGCGGGGGTCCATGGAAGGTGGGAACCGCTGTTATGACCATGATGAAACTGTATATTTCCTATGGACAACATTGAAGTGGCTTAACCATTTGGACAGGCCGTGTTTATATCTGTATTTGCTCGAAATTTATGGAGCAGACCTGGATGTGCGTCAGAACTATCCAGATGTTGAGCAGGGGTCCTTGAAAGGTGGGAACCGCTGTTATGACCATCATGATGCTGTATATTTCCTAAGGACAACATTGGAGTGGCCTGGCCATTTGGACAAGCCATGTTTATATCTGTATTTGCAGGGACCACACCCTTAACCTATAACCTAAACCTATTCTCAAATCCCAAAACCTTTAACTACAACCTAAATCTTAACCTAAACCTATAATCTATAACCTAAACTTAATTCCCTAAACTCTAACCTACAACCTAACCTAAACCTATACTTATAACCTAAACCTATTCTCAAATCCCAAAACCTATAACCTAAACCTAAACCTTAAAAACCTATAACCTATAACCTAAACTCAATTCCCTAAACTCTAACCTACAACCTAACCTAAACCTATACTTATAAACTAAACCTATTCTCAAATCCCAAAACATATAACCTAAACCTAAACCTATAACCTTAACCTAAACCTAAAACTTAACCTATAACCTAAACCTTAACCTATAACCTTAACTTATAACCTAAACCTATAACCTAAATTCGATTTCCTAAACCTTAACCTATAACCTAACCTAAACCTAAACCTATAACCCGAACCCGATTTCTTAAACTTAAACCTTAACGTATTCTCAAATCCCTAAACCTAAACCTACACCTAATCCTAATTTCAACTCCCTAACCTAAACCTAAACCTAAACTTGAAAACCCAAACCTAAACCCGATCCCGAACCCGATTTCCTAAATCTAAACTTATAACCTTAACCTAAACCTATTCTCAAATCCCAAAAAATATAACCTAAACCAAAACCTAAACCTTAACCTAAACCTAAACCTTAACCTATAACCTAAACTCAATTTCCTAAACCTTAACCTATAACTTAACCTAACCTAAACCTATAACCCGAACCCGATTTCCTAAACCTAAACCTTAACGTATTCTTAAATACCTAAACCTACACCTAATCCTAATCTCAACTCCCTAACCTAAACCTAAACCTAAACTTGAAAACCCAAACCTAAACCTGATCCCGAACCTAAACCCGATTTCCTAAACCTAAACTTATAACCTTAACCTAAACCTATTCTCAAATCCCAAAACCTATAACCTAAACCTAAACCTAAACCTAAACCTTAACCTATTACCTAAACTCAATTCCCTAAACCTTAACCTATAACCTAACCTAAACCTAAACTTATAACCTACACTTATAACCTAAACCTAAACCTGTAACCTAAACCTATACTTATAACCTAGACCTATTTTCAAATCCCAAAACCTATAACTTAAACCTAAACCTATAACCTAAACTTAAAACCTAAACCTAAACCTACACTTATAACCTATAACCTAAACCTATAGCCTAAATCTAAACCTAAAACCCAAACGTAAACCCGATCTCGAACCCGAACCCGATTTCCTAAACCTAAACCTTAACGTATTCTCAAATCCCTAAACCTAAACCTACATCTAATCTTAATCTCGACTCCCTAACATAAACCTAAACATAAACATGAAAACCCAAACCTAAACCCGATCCTGAACTCGAACTCGATTTTCTAAACCTAAACTTATAACCTAAACCTAAACCTATTCTCAAATCCTAAAACCTGTAACCTAAACCTAAACCTATAACCTTGACCTAAACCTAAAACTTAACCTATAACCTAAACCTTAACCTATAACCTTAACTTATAACATAAACCTATAACCTAAACTCAATTTCCTAAACCTATAACTCGAACCCGATTTCCTAAACCTAAACCTTAATTAACGTATTCTCAAATCCCTAAACCCAAACCTACACCTAATCCAAATCTCAACTCCCTAACCTAAACCTAAAGCTAAACTTGAAAACCCAAACCCGAACCCGAACCCGAACCCGAACCCGAACCCGATTTCCTAAACCTAAACCTTAACCTATTCTCAATTCCCTAAAGCTATAACCTATAATTTAAACCTAAACCTATAACCTAAACCTAAAACCTAAACCTAAACCTAAAACCTAAATGTATTCTCAAATCCCTAAACCTATAACCTTAACCTAAACCTATTCTCAAATCCCAAAAAATATACCTATAACCTAAACTTAAACCTAAACCTATACTTATAACCTTAACCTAAACTTATAACCTTAACCTAAACCTATTCTCAAATCCTAAAACCAAAACCTAAACCTAAACCTTAACCTAAACCTATAACCTATACTTACAACCTTAACCTAAACTTATAACCTTAACCTAAACCTATTCTCAAATCCCAAAACCTATACTTATAACCTAAACCTAAACCTTAACTCATAACCTAAACCTATACTTATAACCTTAACCTAAACTTATTCTTAAATCCCAAAACCTATACTTATAACCTAAACCTAAACCTCCGCCTTCATCTTTGTGATTTTTTCTATTTTTGTTTATGTTGTTAAGCTTATATGTATTTATGCATGATTGAATGTGATATGGATAAGATTGTCTGTGTTTGGATGAATGTAGTTTATATTTGGATGAATTTACTACTTTGGGTTTAGATGGATGTGAATCTGAATATGATGAAATATATTATATAACAGGTGTATATCAGGTTGAATATGCTGAAATATATTGTAACAGGTGTATTTTAGAAATTTTGTGCTGGAATATATATATATATATATATATATATATATATATATATATATATATATATATATAAAATAGACTTTTACCTACGAAAATTTTCGTAGGTAAAAGGTTTGTAAATATTTTTTCAGTCAAAGTTTTTTACGTAATTTTTAGCGACGAAAATCTTCGTCGCTAAAAGTTTTGTAATTATTTTTAGCGACGCATACTATCGTCACTAAAAGTTTAACTTTATTTTTTAGCGACAAAAATGTTCGTCGCTAAAAGTTTTGTAATTATATTTAGCGACAAAAACTATCGTCACTAAAAGTTTAACATTTATTTTTTAGCGACGAAAATGTTCGTCGCTAAAAGTTTTGTAATTATTTTTAGCGACGAAAACTATCATCGCTAAAAGTTTAACATTTATTTTTTAGCGACGAAAATATTCGTCACTAAAAGTTTTGTAATTGTTTTTAGCGACGAAGTATTCGTCGGTAAAAGTAACTTTTAGCGACGAAAATTTTCGTCGCTAAAAACCTTGCCTTTGCCAACGGTCTTTTCGCGACGAATTTAGCGACAAAAATTTTCGTCGCTAAAACTTTTTAGCTACGAATTTAGCTACGAAAATTTAGTTACAAAAATTTTAGCTACGAATGTGGACGTCTAGTCATAAAGACCAAGATGATCCACATACTTCATAAACATACATAAACATGGTTAGTCGATGAGATCAATTGGGACACGAAAAGGGATTGAATTCTCTACCATTAAATAAATTTTCAAATTTTAGAAAAATTCCAAAACCATATGTTTACAATTTTAGAAAAATTCCAAAACCAGGTGGGCCCATTTCTTTGGGAGTTTGCCAAAACTCTATAAATTGTAAACGTATGGTCTTAGAGTTTTTCTAAATTTTGAATATTTATTTATGTATGTTTATTTGTGAAGTATGAGGACCATGTTGGTCTTTATGACTGAAATGTGTGGGGACCACATATCGATTGTACGTGTGGGGCCTACTGTGTTCCGTGTGTGTTAGCTAGACTATGTTATCCACACGGTTGAAGTTAGATCACCATTGATCGTATGGCCACAGCTTGGCGAAGCTACACGATTGATGGTGTGATGATCTAATGATGGACACTATGCTTTATAGATGCCCAATTGGTTGTTTCTGTTGACATTGCATAATTTGGACGATGATGATACCTTAAATCATGATCTGATTATATCTCACTCATTTTGAGTTTGATTGACTTAAAATTTGATGTGGAAGTGTTATTCCATGTGAGGAAGATCTTGTATGGTTTGGATCTGACTTTAGATGATCATGTTTGTCCAAGATCAAATTTGGACCATTTAATTCATTTTGGATGGTTCTCATCCGTTTGAGGTCCAATTGGAATAAAACTTGGGTTGTAGTCTAATCAGAATGTATTGATCACATTCAGCAGTTCAAATGGGATAATGGGTGGGCAGATCTTGTATTTTCGATAGGTCAACCCATTTTATGGGCATGGTTCAGCATGTTTAATTTCAAGAATATGTTATCATTTAAGTCGCATCTTAAGGTTTCACAAAAGTTGGTAGGTGTCCTAATTTTATGGATGGACAATCAGTGTATAACGGACAAATAAGATAGTTCAAATAAGATGCATTCGGTGGCCCATTTGATTAAATAACATGATTTATTCATATGTGATTGAATGAATGTTAATCCCCAATGATTGGATGTACTTCATCGATACAATCCTCGTGTGCATGAAAACACAAGTTGATGGCAGTGGGAGTAGATAAATCGAAGGGGCTTGACCTATCGAGCTCTAGTACCAAGACTGCATAAAATTAATACCCTGTCATGAGGTACCTTATATTCCTACACATTAATTGGAATTTTGTATATACATATGCTGAGTGAAATCCTGCCGTCGAGCCGTACTATTATTATGAGTTGTCCATGGAATTTTGCATATTTGTTAGATTGTAAAAAAAATCTGATATGAGGGGTATTGGGCCTATGTAGATGGATGATCACCTTGCTTGTGATAATGACCCGTTTGTTGTTAGTGCACTGATTTTTGCACCCTATTTGTCAATCACGTGAGTCGTTGTATCACATAGTCAATTGGGTCTTTGGAAAGTGAAGACAGAAGATACAGACAAAACCGGAGCATCAAGGAAGTAAGAACAGGTAAAATAGGTGCCTTGGTGACCCTAACTCTTTACCCAAAAACAACTCTATTACGTCTAGATGATCTTCTGTAAGGCCCACCCCCACAACACATGATATTGTCCGCTTTGCCGAAGCTAACGGCTTTAAAACGCGTCATGTCTGTTAAGGGAGAAACCCAACATATAACCACCACAACTCCAGACAACTCTTCCGATGTGGGATAAGTTACGCTACAGTCAAATGCAACAGTAGCTCGCTCAGCACAGTAGCCTGCCAGCCACACAGTAGCCTGCCAGCCGCACTTGGGGGCCCGCCCACATGTGTGCCCGCCCACATGAAACAGTGACCGGGGCGTCACATCCCCCACCGAGGGCAGAGCCGTCCTCGGCTCTGATACCATTTGTAAGGCCCACCCCCACAGCACATGATATTGTCCGCTTTGCCGAAGCTCACAGTTTTAAAACGCGTCATTTGGGGTAAGGATACTGGTAGCTCGCCCAGACCCGGTGCTCCCGTGGTCCCGCCCACACAGCACCTACCCGTCCATGATATTGTCCAACCCAACTGGCATCATCAAAGTACGCAGCGGTGGTTTTGTTCCCCGCAGGAACGCGTCATGCCTGTTAAGGGAGGAACCCAACATATAACCACCACAACTCTAGACAACTCTTCCGATGTGGGACAAGTTATGCTACAGTCAACTGCAACAGTAGCTCGCCCAGTACAGTAGCCTGCCAGCCACACAGTAGCCTGTCAGCCGCACTTTGGGGGCCCGCCCACGTGTGCCCGCCCACGTGAAACAGTGACCGGGGCGTCACATCTTCACCTAATAGGAATACCTAATTGATCATCCCTTAGTCTTAGGAGACTAAGAAAAATATGATAAATAAGGTAAGAAGTACAAATCTGCTGTGTAAATGATAGCCCAAAACAACAGATTTTGAGTGATATTTGTTGGCATCGAGCTATCATCGAACAGCCTCCGATGACATTGATCGAGAGTTAGGAATGTCCAACAACTAAATTGGATTTTTCTCTGAAATTCTCGATGGCATCGAGGTCCCTTTGATGACATCGATTGAGAGTCAGAATTGTCTGGCAAGAAATTGAATTTTTCCTCTGACTTTCTCGATTGCATCGAAGCCCTTTCGATGACATCGAAGGTTAGTTGATGACATCGGTAATGATCCAGAATTGTCCAACAAGAAAATACTATATTTGGTCTAGATTGTTTGATGGCTTCGAGGAACCCTTCAATGACATCGATAGAGTAATTTTCTACTTCTTTTTTTTTTTTTTTTTTTTTTTTTTTTTTTTTTTATAACCGTTGGAGCTCGTACTGTTTATAAAGGGCATTCGGTTCTTGGGCCTTTTGATAGGTTTTTGGAGAAATTAGTGGTAGGGTGATTCCATATGCATATCCCTCATCCCATGCCTCTATTCAATTGAGTTTCAAGCAATCTCCTTTGAGATATGCTTGAACTCCTTCATTTTATAAAGATTGGACTTGAACAATCTTCGAATACCATTGTCCAAATCATCTAGAAGACCCATTTAGTTAATTCCCTAGAAAAATAACTATCCATTAGTTGTAGGAGATTTAACCAACTTCCCATCATCTTGGTTACCTCGAAGGAGTATCAAATGCAAGGTGATTGATTATGGAACTGAAGCCTTGGCAAAGTGGCGACAACATGACCAGGGGAGCATCGGGGAGCTAATTGAAGCACGAGAGAGTGAAGATCAAGCAATCCAAGATGAAGCTATAAAAGGGACTCAATCCGATAAGTAAGTATCATGTATAAGAGTCCAAGTTGTACTCATTCCTTGTGTAGGTTAGAGTGCAAAAGTTTGTGTCCCAAACTCATCTTACATTCTTGTGTGGGACCTTGGCTCTTTGATAGGACCTAAATTCGTAATTCTTCTGTAGCACCAAGGTTGTTGGTTGGCCTAAGGAAAAACCAACCAAAGTATCTTATGGGAGCCTTCGGCAGGAGAATACGTACTAGGTTCTTGTGTAAGACCTTGTCTCTTGCATAGGGCCTAAAGTGCCGGGTTCTTACGTAAGACCCTTGGTCTTATGTAAGGCATAAACTTAGAGCCCTTGTGTATGGTTGTAAAGGTTAGAGCTGAACCTGATTTAAAACCTCCAATAGTGAAATCTGGTACACTCATGGGTTAAGTGCTTCCGACGGGAGTGGAGTAGGCAAGTAGCCGAAGCACTATATATGATTGTGTTTGGGATTGTCATTTGCGTAATTGTTTAATTATGAATATGTGTTGAATGTTTAATTATACATGCATGATTAGATGAATGCTTAGTGATTGATAGGTAGCACATCTCATACACACATATACACTATCTTAAGATAGACTAGTTGCTTATTTGTAAATCTTTTGTAGTCTATGTGATTGGACCCTCTATAGGCTTGGAAGCATTAGAGTTATATTGCCTTAGTTTAATTGAAAATTAATTTAAGTTAGGCTATCCGAAGTTTAAATAAACACATTTTTAAATAGGTCCAAATCACCCCCACCCCCTCTAGAACATAACCTTCATTCTTTAAATTCGCTAAGCTTCCGCACTTAATGCATTGTGATAACAAAACCACAATTTCATTTATGTGTGACACGAATTACATCTTTACCACATTTAACTCCTGATGCATCAATACATGAGCAACCATACACGTCTATAATTCATTACAATTGTTAACCACTGTCAGGAAGCCACATGAAGGTAGGAATTCACTCTCATAGGAAGGTAGGAATTCACTTTCATAGGGCATCCTTACCTAAAGGAGAAAATTGAAAGAGAGAGAAAAAGAAAGAAATGAGAGAGAGTGAGTTCGAGTCGGGGGCTTCTGCGCAAGTTGACTCACTGAGTCTTGTGCACGGGTTGGGGTTGTCAGGCCGAGTCAAGAAGAAGAGGAAGAGAAAGGAGAAAGAATAAAGAGCAGAAAATAAGAAGAAAGAGAATTAGAAAAGAAAAGAACAATAACATAAGCTGAGGAATGTGAGGATTGGTGGACGTTGAATTTTTTCGAGTCACCAGACCGAGTCAAGTTAAGTACGTCACATTAAAGATGTACATATTCTCTTATACTCTCTAGAGATTAGTCACTAATCCTAATAGGTAAATCCTTTGTTTACCATCATCTAGAATACCAATTTAGGTGATTCACCAAATTAAAACCAGCTATACCCTTAGTTGTAAAAGATTCAACCAACTCTCTCTGCCATTACCTTGGCACTCTCAATAGGAAGGTCATTGTAGGGTAGCCAATTGAAGGAGCTAAAGAAGATCCACTTTAAAGATTGGGGAAGCTAAAGAGAAGCAGCATCAAGATTGATCGAGCATCTTAAGAAATGCACTGTTAACGAGGCTAATCCAAAACTCATAAGAGTTTAATTAGAGTCCACCAAGTTTGAAACCCAAACTCAAATAGGTCCTTATGTATGACCGCCTCCGACGAGAGTATATATAGGTCCTTATGTAGGACCGTCTCCGATGAGAGTGTACGCAGGTCCTTGTGTAGGACCACATCAATTCTTAGTTAGCATATAGAAAACCTTGCGAATCTTCGAGGGAGCCACCGACATAGGTGTGTAAGTGTAGGTTATTGGATAGCCTATAGAAAACATTTGTTTGTCTTTGTGTGAACCTCCGACGGGAGTGTATGTGGTCTTTGTGTGAGCCATTGACACGGGTGTGTACGTGTATGTTTATGGTAAATCTATTGAAAACCATTATAAAGGTTAATAGTGAACTTATAGAAAACCATTAAGATAGTATATCTGGAAAACTTGAGTTCATTATCTATTAATGGAGTAGGGATTTAGCTGAACCACTATATATACTTGTGTTTGTAATTATGGACTTGTGTATGCTTTTCTATTTATGCTTGCGAGTTGAATTATTTATCTTATGCATGAATAGTGTAACACCCCGTATATTTTAATACTCAGGTGTTACCATGATTACCTAACTTATTGAAATGTTAACTTCACTCTAACCTGAATCCAACCGTTAGAGGTAATCTTCATCTATAAATCAAGTTATCTAACCATCTAAGTATATAATCAATAACTAGATTTCCACTTATATAGTCTTTATGATATCTAGAACTAGTGAGAAGTGAGTCTGAAATAATTGTATTATTGGATCTCAAGATCCGACCGTTGATACTGAAGATCAATTGAGGGATCCAAGATCAATCATTAGATTAAGACCTCTCATCATATGCTCAGGGGTTTGATCATCTAAACTAACTATTATATTTCACCTAAATATTTTAAACGACTCTTAGGACTGTTGATGATCTGTTCGTAAGCAATTAATCATTAAAATTTGTAATCGTGAGTTTAATCGAGATATATGGGCTTGAAGAGAGGGCCCAAAAAGGATCTTTCGTGTATAATCTTATATAATCTCAAATGTTATTAGTTTCGGTACATAGACTAAATGAGACAATGCGAGTAAAAGTTCCTAGATTCATAGAGATATAGAACAACCATCTAATTATAGAAATAATGGATAAATTATCCTAACTTAGATTACGAACCATTAGAAGTGTTGACAACCTGGTTTGGGAAGAATTTGACTGACAGATCAACGAAAATCCACAAATAAAGACCAAGGTTTCAAAGTGTGACCCATTTGAACCTTGGCTGTACCCATCTCTGGTCAGATGACCTGGCTAGACTCATAGAATCTAGTGATCAGTGTAGATCTCGTATAAACATCATTGTGGACCCCACCTTATGTAGTGTGTGCACACAACGCAGGTACACCCGCAAAACACTAGATCAAAAATCAGGTTAAACTGAGTTTGACCTGAGTTTGCTCAAAAAAGAGAGCCTCCTCGTCTCTCTCTTTCATTTCCCGCCAGTGACGAACAAGGTTCATCCATTTGAAATGAGGCCCACCTCCATCATCTTAATTGATGATTTGATCCGTCCATCTTGTTGGTTGGGAAAATTCGATCAAAACCCAAAAGATTTCACATGCTAGAGAGCACGTGCGAGTGTACTGTGTAAAATATCAGCATCTCACACGTGGGAGGATTTTGAATAGACGACGTCCATCTACATCAACCGTGGCCCACCATCCAATGAAATTCTAGAGGATCTAAGCCGTCGATTGTTCCTAAACAAATATTTTGATCAAACCTATGAAATCCGACAGGTTGGCATAACTATGTGAAGATCAGCTGTGTGGGAGGGATTTCTAGAAATTGAAATATGTTTCTTTATTGATTTGGCAATCCACATGAAGGAGATTCATGTGATCTCAACCCTCAGTTCATTCGCATCTCAACCCTCTATTTGCATGATGTTTTAGGGTTTTCAAAAGCTGAAAAGAGCATGCGAAAAAGAATCTCTCCATGGCGAAATCTCTACCACTCCCTTGCTCTTAAGAACAGAATTAGTTTGTCCAGGTTATGGTGCGAGAACTCAAGACGGCACGAGGCATCTCATGCACATTAGAAAAGACTCAAGCTTTTAGTAAATGACTCCTATCTCACCATAAGGTGGGTCCCACAAGCTTTGTGGGACCAATCTACAAATTCAAAAGGATCTGATCAGAAAATGACCCCTCTAATTGAGATCCACCATGATCATGACCGGTCATCTTCCTCAATCAACTGAAAAACCACACACATTAAAGTGGGGCCCATTAACTAATCTGAAACACACATAGGTGGACTAGTATGTCAGAAGTTCACCACTGCTGTTTGATTAATGCCATGCAATAGAGAATTATTTTAACCAACCATTTGACTTGAATTGCTTGGATTAGAGCCAATCTTACAACTAAGTAGGAGATTAACTTTCGAACTCTCTAGACATATCAAAAGCCTATATAGTCCACCTTTTAAGGCATCCATGCCTAAAATAGAAAGTTAAGAGAGAGAGAGAGAGAGAGAGAGAGAGAGAGAGTCGGGGGCTTCCGCACGGGTCGACTCGCTAAGTCTTGTGTACGGATTGGGGTTATCGGGCTTATTAGAGAAGAAAAGGAAGAGAAAGGAGAAATAATAAAGAGCAGAAAAGAAGAAGAAAGAGAATCAAAAAAGAAAATAAAAAGAACATAAGTTGAGGAATGTGAGGTTTGGTGGCTGTTGAATTTTTTCGAGTCACTAGACCGAGTCAGGTCGGGTTTCAGTGTTCTTCTCCTGGTCCAAGAGGGAGGCAACCATTGAAGCGGGAGTGTGGTTCAACCTTATCTGAGTCACGATTGATTTGGGTTCAAGCTGTGTGGTGGTATTGACTCACTGAGATTCCTGGTCTTAGATCTAGTTCGGGTCAAATTGAGTTTGAGGAAGTTCGGGTTGAGTCTTGGCCAAGTCCAAATATTGTTGGACTTATATGGTGGGAAGGAAGAAAAAGGAAAATAGTAAAGATGTAAAAGAGAGGAAATGAGGAGAGAGAGAGAGAGAGAGAAGTTCATCTAGAGAGAGAGAAGGAGAGTCGATCAAATCCTGAGTTGACTCACTGGATCTGTTGTTACTTGAGTTTCAGCATTGAAGAGTGTCAGATAGAGTGTTCTCGGTCCATATTTGAAAAGGAATGAGGAAAGGAAAGAGGGAGAAGAAGGGGTTTGCATCCACCGATTCATCATCAAATTAGCTCAGTTAATCTCACCGAGTTCAGGTTAATTCGGGGAGTGTTTTATGTCATTATAGTCTAACAAATGTAGTTGGGAGTCCGTATCATTCGAGCTCTTACCAAATTGCAAGTGTTCTCAAAATCGGGTCGTGCTAACTCAAATGATTTAGGTATGTTGATCTTTTAAACTTTATCCTTCACTTGGTTTCTTTAGACATTTCATTGAGTTTAAATGTGTGAGATTAAGCCTTCTAAATTCCTAGTTTAGATTTTTCCTTAAATTGGATTGAGTTAGAATCGGGTTGGGTTAATTCAAGTCGTGGCAAACAAATCAAATTACATTAAATGGTTATGGTTAATGAACCTCTTAACTTTTATCAGAGTTATAATTAAAACTTAATTTAGCTTAATTGACTGGTAGTTTCTATTAATGTAGGGGATTTATTTTCCTTAATTTTCTACATTGGAATTTAAGTTAACACTTATTTGTATTCAAATCACTCCTGAAGAGAATTCCCACTCCAATGTGAGGTTTCCCCCTTTAAGCGTTCTACTTAAATTCATTAATCTTGTTATAAATTATGTTTTAATTTCTTGAATTTAGAAGTACCTCTTGAGTTACTTAATTTATCTACTTGTCGTAATACATGAATATACTAATCTTTTGTGCAATTGACTCTTAAATTGAATGATCGATATGCCTCTTTAATTTTAGTAAGAATGAATGTTTTGATTGCCGCATATGATCTCAAGTTAAGAATTTTATTAATTAATTAGATGTTTACCACTTGTGAATGCTTGATGATATTTTTGGAGGTCTTCGAACTAGTGGACATTTCTGTCTAATGGATTAAATTGAATTTACTGTGAACTTACATTTTTACGGATCATTTGTCCCTATGTGGCTTTTGGGGATAATTCTTTTTATTGCATCCTTGGACGAAATGTTTATCTTATGTAGCTTTGATGAAATATTGGTCATTTTTGCAGATTTGGCACTACAAGAAAAACGGGCAAAGGCTACGGCCCAAAACCGTAGCAAAATCCCTTTTGCTACGGATATAATCCGTAGCACGTCCGCGCCTATAGGTGGGGTAGCTAAAGGTCTAGCTATGGATTATACCCGTAGCAATAGATACCAATAGCTACGGATATAATCTGTAGCAAAATATACCAATAGCTACGGATATAATTCGTAGCAAAAGATACCAATAGCTACGGATATAATCCATACCTACTGGTATCTATTACTACGGATATAATCCGTCCAATGTATACCAATAGCGACGGACTATATCCGTAGCAATAGACACCAATAGCTACCGATATTATCCGTAGCAATAGATTCCATATCTACGGATTATATCCGTAGCAATAGATACCAATTGCTACGGACAAAAGCTGTAGCTGTAGCTATAGCTACGGATATATTCGTAGCTATTTTTAAAAATTGTAATAATACGACCTGTTTCCATTGCAAGAACTTGCTGTGATTGATAACTCATCTAAGCTAAATGCTGATATAAATAGTACATAAAATGTAATCAGAAAAAAAAAACGATGCATAAATAGCAATCAAATCATACAATGCATCCTACATTCACATTTCTAAATAAACGATACTTCACATTACTCAACCTATCATAAGAATTACAACTAAAGCGTACCCTCATGTCCATAGGAACAAATACACTCCAACATAGTAAACACCCTCCATATGCATTCAATAATGCTCACATTTTTATAGAATTTTCTTCCTGCAGATGGTCAATTTTAGCAAATGCAGAAGATAAAACTTCTTACCATGTACTTAGCATCAATAAAAGGATCGTTGACAGCCACCACCTCAACATCATCTCGACTTACAGCAATACATAAGACCAACCTTCCAATCTGACCAAAACCTGCACAACCTTCCAATCTCGATAATGAAGAAATAGACGTTTGCATGTTGTGATTTCCAAATAAGCACATTCTAAATGCTCAAAATATAAACGAGGCTCCAAAAATAATAGTAACGAACAAGTGTCCCAGAATCAAAGGTTAGGGATTTGATCAAACTATAGGATTTTGGAATTGCAAGTCTGTGACTTTAGTGATAATGGATTGCACAATTTACTTGGTTTACTTTGACCTAATGTATACCAAATGTACAATTTTTGAGTAGTTGAATACTTGTATAGGCTCCGAGAGTACCATATTACTACTCCAAAAAACCCTTCTAAAAGGAAAACTTTGATGTTCAGTTAGAGTATGATGGATTATATGTAGGTACATCTGAATTAATTATAAATTGCTTACATTGCATGCACTAAAGATGAATTAAACTTTACAAATTATGGGTTCCAGAATAGATGTATCATGAACCAAAATTTGGCTTATTTGATTTTCTGATTATCAGGTTGGTGAAACATTCATTGGACAGTTGAAAAATGAAATACCCAATGGTCCCTCCAATCCGTTTATTTGTCATCCAATCCGTTGATAAGGTCACACAGATCTGAATGAAGGGAAAACACAAATATCAACTTGTTCCAAAGCTTTCGTGGCCTGAAATAAGTTCTTAATGGTGAATCACCATTGTTTCCTGTGGTGTGGTCTACCGAAGATTTGGATCTGCTTTATTTTTTGGCGAACTTGGACGGAGTCGGCTAAATGCTTACCGGTTAAATAATATAGTTCACCACTTGTGGGTTCAGGTTCAAATATAAAGAGATTTGAACCTAAGGCCTTGTCCGTTTCCAAGCGTAACCAGAGACAGAAAGGGACGTTGTTCATAAATATTAGGATATCTGGTTATCTATATGTAATACTACTACGGCTTGCTGTCTATTACCATCTTTCCAGCCAAAATTCCACTTATATATGAAATCAACACCATAAAAATTGTAGGCCTCATCATAAAGGTCATCTTTCTTAAAAAAACTCATGATGATCCATGTACTAGATAGGACAGACGTGTATGTTGAATAAAACTGTCAGTTTCTGATTGATTCCAAAATCCTAGCCAACCAAGTGAGTAATATACTCTGATTTTTGTGCCAGATAATATTCATTGTAGCTCATATCGTTTTAATGGTACTGATTTCATGGGCATCATGCTAGGACCCATCCAATCCAACGTCTGAATAGTCAAACCATACACACATGAAATGAGAAAAACCCAACACTTCGTTGAGTCATTTCATCAAACACTTGGTGAGCAACATAAATATCAAAATAAACAGTCATCGAACTTCAAAGAAGAAATCCCCAAAATAAAAAAGAAAGAGAATTTCACCTTTCAGAAGTGGAAACCCTAATCCGTTGGATTTGTAGGCCGATGAGGTGTGGTCAGAGCACCGTTACGCCGTCGTAGGGCAATTGGGTTGCGGTAGAGAGAGAGAGAGAGAGAGAGAGACATGGAGAGAGATTGCGCGAGAGAGAGAGAGAGAGACAGGGAGAGAGAATGCGCGAGAGAGAGTTTGGGCGGCAGCTGGGTTGCGGTAGAGAGAGAGAGAGAGCGAGAGGGAGAGAGATTGCGTGAGAGAGAGAGAGACAGAGAGATTGCGTGAGAGAGAGAGAGACGGAGAAAGATTGCGCGATTGAGTTTGGGCACTGAGATTTGTAGACCGCCCGCCCAAAATTTGGGCCTTTTTGACGGACGGGTAGATTAGAGACTTCGTGGGGCCCACCATGATGTGTTTCATTAATCCATTCATATATATAATTTTAATAAATTATTTTACTTTAAGAAATAAATTTTCAGATATATTTAAGGCCCAACTGGACCACACCGTAAGAAGCAACTGTAAATCAAGTTATAATGTTTCTTACCATGTGGTCCACTTGAACCTTCGATCTAGCTGATTTTTTTTATTTCAACGTCTAAAGTAATATTTAAAAATATATAGACGGCTTAGATAGAACGTATAGTTTTTTTTAAGCCTCATAGAGCCCCTTACAACACTATTAAGTATTAATGGTTTATCCACTTTTTAGCTACGGATTAAAACCGTAGCAAGTATAGCTAAGGTTTATATCCGTAGCAAAAAAGTAATATGGTCTGAATCCTTTGCCCCTTTTTTTTGGTAGTGTGATAGTTTATTTTGTATAAACTTGCTGATTTTTGGGTTATTAGGTGGAGTTCTTTATGATTTCTGAATGATGTCGGAGTTCACGTGTTAATTTTATATTTACCTTATGTAGTTCACTTGTATTGTGATTTCTAGGTGAAGCTAAAGTTTACATGTTGTTTTTTATTCACTTGCAGAGTTTCATATGATTTTCGGATGAAGTGGAAATTCACTTGTTGATTTTCTAGTCATCTTGCGGAGTTCCATATGATTTCTGGGTGAAGCGAAAGTTCACTTGTTGATTTTCTAGTCATATTGCGGAGTTCACATACAACGTGATTTTCAGATGAAGTAGAAGGTCACATGTTGATTATCTTGATATGTTCACTCGCATTGTAGTTTCTACAATATTTTCTTAATAGCGGAATTATATTGGTTCGCTGTATTCTGTGTATATGATCACGAGTTAGAATTTTATTGTTGAATATCTCTTTCTATATCTTGCGAACTATACTTAATTATGAATGTTGGGTGTGTAATCTTCCTCACTGTGATAGTCACTAATGCTATCTAAATATATCAGTTGATGCAGGTGTAAAGTGAGCCAACATTGTTCACCTGGTTGCTGAAAAGGATCGGATAGTTGGCAAGCTAGACAAGGTCCCAGTGGATCATGTCGAGCTTCATCATTAGTTGATAAATTTCTATTTTAGATTAGTGTATTGCTGGTATTTGGGTTGTATAAGTCTTGTATGGGTACTACATTTGAATTTTTGTTATGAATGGAAAACTTTCACTTAATGCGCAGTTTACTCCGCTAGTAATTGCTGCTAACTCTAACTATTGACAAGATTATTTAAATCTAGACTTTAAATTTTAAGCTTAACACTCAGGATTTTGAAAAATGAGTAATATAATTGAGTTTCAAAAAATGGGGTGTTATAAATAGATTATATGATAAGTACTGCTTAATTTATTATGCACACTCGATCTATTTATTTCACCTCATAGAGTTGTTGCACATATAGTTATATCGTTTTAGACTATGTTCATGGACCCATTCCACCTTGTAAATTAAATTGAATTAATTACTAAATAATTTTAAGTAGTCCTACTCACCCCCTTTAGGACTTAGCTATAAGCTCCTCAACTTCTCAAGTATCATGGTATTATGTTAGATAACCACACAATTTTACTCACAAAAGCATGTACATGCTCTAATTTCATGGATGGACAATCAATGTACAATGGAAAAATAGGACAATTCAAACAAGGTACATTCGGTGACTCATTTAATTAAATAACATCTTATATTCATATTTGATTGAATGAATGTTTATCCTCTCTGGCTGGGTGTGTACTGTCAATATAATCCTAGTGTGCACTCCTGAAATTCATATTTATGGGTGCGTATTGAAATGAAAAGTTGATGTATAGTAGTATTTATATTATCTACTTGGTTGAAGGGGCTTACCCTGTCAAGCTCTAGTACTAAGACTGCATAAAATTTATACTTGGGTTGAGGAACCTTATATTCCAACACATTAATTGCATTTTTTTTTAATACACGGATACAGAGTACAATCTTACCATCAATCCATATTATTAATTATTATGAGTCGTCCATGGTATCTTAAGCATTTGTTAGATTGTAGAGAGTCTAGTCTGAGGGGTATTGGGCTTATATAGATGAATGATTGCATCACCTATGATAATGATATATTTGTGTGTGAGACTAATTGCATCCTTACCACATCTAACTGCAACCATATATGCCTACAATTCATTATAATTATTAACCAATGTAAAGAAGTCACGAGAAGATGATAAATTCATTTTCATATGATCCAAAAATATAATCAAGGATTGATCCGTGGAGATGACAATTCTTAAAATGGGTGGAAATAAAAGGATAATTCTAGCCTATGTCTATGCCATGTTTGTGTGTGTGAGGAATTGTGTCTTTTCCACATCTAACTACTAGTGCATTGATATAGGAGCAATCATACATGTCTGCAATTCATTATAATTGTTAACCAATGTTAGGAAGTCATAGGAAGATAAGATATTTACTTCATGAGATCCAAAAATATAATTCAAGTTAAAGCTGGGGGGGGGGGGGGGGGGGGGTGTAGTTCTTAAAATAGTTGGAAATAGGAGGATCATTTTATATGAGTGTGTTTAAAACCCAACTATTAAAAGGAACCTAATCTCCACATATAGACAGGCATATTGAGGATATATCTTTAAGTTTTGGACCATGCTCTAAATGCGATATCAAGAAAAGGTAATTGCATATGGTGTTCTAATGGATGCCTTATATATCATATCCTCTCGCCAAATTACCTCTCATAGAATAACATTCATAATGCCATAGTAAAATAATCTTGGAAGAAAGCATGCGAAGACATTTTATTCATTTACCTTTGGCACTTGCAGCTTGGGCATCTTAACGAGGACAGACTTAAGAGGCTCGTGAATGATGGGATCATTCTCATTTTTCAAGAGGAACCTCTCCCCACCTGTATAGCGTGTCTTCATGGAAAAATTGCTAGAAAGCCCTTCCAAAAGGGAAGCAAAGATAGAACTACTTAACTACTTGAGATTATACACATGGATGTGTGTGTGTCATTCAAATGTAAAACAATAGGAGAATTTGAGTATTTTATCACATTCATCAACAAGTACTCTTAGTTTCGTTACCTTTACCTAATACATAATAAATTAAATATTTTCCAAACATTCAAAATGTTTAAGGCCTAAGTTGAAAATTAACTAGAAAAGAGTATCAAGGTTCTGATGTTGAACCGAGGTGGAGAATATCAATTAAATGATTTTGAAGACTTCATGAGCTAAGAGGGAATTGTTGCTCAGTGGACCATACCCGATACTCCTCAACAAAACAGTATTGTAGAGAGGAACTTTATACTAGGGTTAAGCTAAGAAGAAAAAATACTCAACGTTAGGCTAACTAACCAAAGCAGAAGAAAAGAAAAAATTGGTAATAGAATCCAAGTATAAGAATGTACAGAATATAAATACAAGCTTAGACGAGATGTAAAAAGGAAAATGCGAAAACAGACACTCTTTTAGCAAAGAAATGACCATGTATCCCCTATCTTAACTTGTATACTTTAACAAACTTCTTTTTATCTTTTTTCTTATAATTTGTATAGCTTTTCGACCCTATCAATGACCACTTTTCTCTTAAAAGTACCGCCTAATCACTTGAAAAGTACTCTTTTTTTTCTTGAAGGCACTCCCAAAAACTTCTCCTAACTCTTCATCTCTTTCTAGTGAGAGGAAATGATCTGGATTATATAAACTGGACCAGCAATAATCCAATTTCGGTGGGTTCTATGTGGCCTATTTTTGCATTTTTTGAGACATTTCAAGTGATAAGAGTTGTTTGCCAAATAAGTGGACTTGTTGCATTGACGGGAATTGGATTCCCATTGGCCTAATTTCAACTTTCCACTTAATTCCTACAAATTGTCTTTTTGTCTTAGGTGGGGAGTCTACGGTCACCTAATTTTAGCCAAAGGACCCAAATATCAACCTAATTTGTAGCTCAGGTGGGCCATACGTAGGAAAACAGTTGAGAGGGGAACGCTCACCCTTGGATTTTTTTCAAGGCCCACCATAATGAGTATGTGAAATTCACTCCAACCATTAGATTCCAAGCTAAAATTTAGGCCTCAAGACTAAAATCAGGCCATTCATTATACAAGCGGACCACGTAAAGGGAATTATACAAGCGGACCACTAAAATCCATCCCATATACCATTTTCAATCATGTGTCCACCTGAATCATGGACTAGGCTGATTTTAGGCCATATGCCTAAAATAAGGTGACACATATGGTGATATGCACCATGTGTGAGAATTAGTCTAATGTATGCTTTAAAAAAAGAAGTGTGTGTAAGTGCTATAATGTATAAAGCACACTCTTGTTTGTCAAATTTCGATGAGGCAAAACAGCTTATGATATGGTTTACATAATGTAAATCAAGATGGAAAGTTCAAGAAGTAACTTCAAGTGATCAAGATGGAAAGTTCATGACATGACTTCAAGACATGCTTTGTACTAAGTTCACGACCTTCTTGAAGTTCAACTCAAGAAGTAGATCAACACGGAAAGTTCACCTTCAAGATAAATTCTACTTCAATTCAAGTAAAAGATCAAGTTCCATCTTCAAGTCTTATTGAAGATTCAACTAGAAGATCAAGCTTTAAACAGTTCAAACTACTTCATGTCAGTCTTTTCATGTATAATTGACCCTAGAAAGACCTTAGGCTTAGGTCCTTTCAAAACATAATCATATATGGGTTTTTATGCTTAATATAAACTAATCTTCGACTAGTCTAGACTTAGGATCGATTAGTCTAAGAAAATTTTCGATCAGTCTAAGTTTAAATTCTAAAAAACATATTTTTCTGTTGCTTCCTCGACCAGTCGAAGAGAGACCTTTGACCAATCAAGGGTTACTCGACTTGAAGTCCAACAGCTATATTTAGGCACTCTCGACCAGTCGAAGCCCATGCTCGATCAGTCGAATAGGGCCCTCGACCAATCAAGCAGGGCCTTCGACTAGTCGAAGAACCGTTTTATTTGATCGCGCTCAAAATTTAAAATTTTGTTTAATCTTAGACGAGTCGAAGCAACAACTTTTCTAACTATAAATAGAGGTCTTCTCTCAATTCAAAATTACTCATCCAAGCTAGTAAAAACCTTCACCAAGAGAGAGAGAGAGAGAGAGAGAGAGAGAGAGAGAGAGAGAGAGAGAGAGAAGTCATCACTATCTTCATGCTATTGCATGATATTTTAATATTTTATTTAAATACCTTTTTGTTTTAATTCATTGATCTCTTTTCATGAATCCTATTTTTTAAATAGAGTAATTGCTCTTCTTTGAGATCTTTGGGAATTCAAACAAGTAGCCTTTGGTTTGAATTAATTTAAAATCAATCTAGAACCTAGAACCCTTGTTTATATGACTGGACATTGAACATTCTACTTCAAGAGAAGCGGTTCTACAGGCTACATGAAGAGATACGTCTTCAAGGAGAAGATAAGTACATTTCTATTCTTTGTATTTTGGTTTCTTTGAGATAGCTAGAAAATCTCAAGTGTTGGTTTTGACTGAGATAGCCAGAATATCTCAGTGTAGGGTTTTTGTTTATGATAAGCCATTTAAAATCACAATTGTATCAGGTTTTAAGGTGACCTGTGAAAACCTTATTTATAGTGAAAGCCAATATCACGTGGGTTGTGATTATTGAGAGTGGAGTAGGTGTGTCTGTTTGAGAACAGTTGGTGTACACACCGAACCACTATAACTCCTGCTGTTGTGGTGAATGTTTAACTTTTATATCTGTGGTGACTGATTGTAATTTTATTTCTGCACTAGTGGTGAATGTTTATAACAGATAGCTTTATTATCTCTTTCTTAGTTTGAAGTCTTGATCCTTACAAATGTTCGTGAAATAAGGTTGTCCTGCCTAAAACATTATTTTTTGTGAAGGTTATCCTACGAACTAAGTTTGAATCAATTTTTCAATACTAGTGCTATTAAGATTTGTGATTTATTATGATTTATTTATTATTTCACTATTTTAAGTTTTATTTAGCATAGTCCTATTCACAACCCCCCTAGGACTGTTAAGCTCGACTTTTTCAAGTGGTATTAGAGCTAAGTTGCTCATATTTTTATATTAAGTTCCTTGAGTTTAAAGATATAGAGCTTTTATTATGTCAAATTTCGATAGCTTGTCTATTACTAGGCCACCACCTTTTGATGGCTCTAACTATGCATACTGGAAAGCCAAAATGAGAATTTTTCTAAAATCCTTAGATGAAAGTGTGTGGCAAGCCACTGTAACTAAATGGAAACCTCCTATGTCTGAAGTTCTAGGCAATAATAGAACTAAATCTATGAAAGAAACTACATTCTATTTATGGACTATACCTCAGAAAAGCGAAAGCAGTGCAAATGCTAAGGCCTTAAATGCCATTACTTGTACTCTATCACCTGATAATTCAAGAGAATTTTTCATGTGATAAAACTAAACAAGCCTGGGATATTCTTGAGATGACATATGAAGGAACTTCTATAGTTAAGAAATCTAAAGTTCAAATCCTCACTACTAAATTTGAGGAAATACGTATGGAAGAAAAGGAAACTTTTATGGACTTCTATACAAAACTAAATGATATAGAAAATTTCATGTGGGGTCTAGGAGATGGAATCCCAGAAAGCAAGGTCTATGCTAAAATACTGTGATCTCTTCCTGAGAGATTCAATTCCAAAGTAACTGTCATTTAGAAATTAAGAGATACTGATCAAATGAAGTTCCTCCCTGAAGTTTATATGACTTGGATTGCAGTTAAGCTCCAAGCATTGGTTGTCCTGCATGAGGAAGTCAGACTGCGTCCATTTTCTCCGCTGTTTGCGGAAGGATTTCGGACAGAAATATGTTCGGTTTCTTGGTCGGGTTAAGAGTGAAAAAGGACAGGGTTTGGTCAGTTTAGATCCGTGGCCATCATAGATAGTTCAGATCGTTCGGAGTGATGACAATGGTGGGCCACAACATCTCCAAACAAACGTTGTTTGTTTGTTTGGTACAGTATCTAGACCACTTACAACTATTGCTGTGGGCATGTGTGTGTGCATGGACACACATGGATAGCACGATCTTGATCAGACCGAGCCTCCCAATGCGATGAACGGTTCGGATCATCCCAAGAGATGATCATGACGGCCCACAGTGTCATGAACGGATAATGCCTGATCGAACAGTGAAATCTACGAAAAAAGAGGTTTCCTCCTTCGGCCAGGAGGCATCAGGTCAAAGGGGATTTGACCCAATCCTTGGTTCAGTGCACCGCCAGTGCACAAGCATTGTGTACACTCGGGGCCAGTTGTGGGGCCCATGGAGATGTTTTTGAGGGATCTTCTTCGTCCATTCATTTTTTCAGTCCTAGGTATGGCTCGCCTTGGAGTACCAGGTGATCACGATTCTTAGGCGGTCCTTATGACATGGATTGTTGGTTTTGACTACGAATCTCACTGATTTAAGGGCTGAAATTTAACTTGTATGGTTAATTCATGATGTATAGGCATGGTATAAGGTTTCTCATCAAACAGATCGCAAGAGCCTTATGATCTAGAATTCAAGGTCTAATT
Organism: Magnolia officinalis; assembly: GCA_021015155.1. Taxonomy (NCBI): domain Eukaryota; kingdom Viridiplantae; phylum Streptophyta; class Magnoliopsida; order Magnoliales; family Magnoliaceae; genus Magnolia; species Magnolia officinalis. Next base: position 11,233 of record JAJHSJ010000138.1, on the reverse strand, counting down.
AATGGCATTTTCGTAATTATTGTTGATCTAAGAGTTTTGTGAAATCTAATGGTTCTACATAGTTGTATGCACCTTCCTAAACAATTCTTACAAACGGACTTATATCTAGATCATTACGGATAAAGAACTATTCACCAATTCATTCAAGGGAAGGTACCTACGTCAAATCATGTGATGGATGGTCTTGTCTTAAAATCAATGGTCAGATGGCTTGGTCTATTATATGGAGGTCATTCCCAATAGTTAGATTCACGTCAGGGAATATATGTAAGGTTAGGCTAGTTAGATTGGTATCATACTCATGTAAGTATTACGTTAAATTCCATGGTAACACTCGAGAACTTTCAATACTCAGGTATCGAAATGTTTGGGGTGTTACACAAGTGACAGGGTTCTACTAAACAGAGAGTGACGGGGTTGCTAGACAAAGTGACGGGATTTCACTAGATAAAATGAAAGGGATGCTAGACAAAGTGACAATGTTCTCCTAAACAAAGTGATGTGATTATTGGACAAAGTAACGGAGTTCCATTAGACGAAATGACAATGTTCCACTAGATAAAGTAATGGGCTTGCCAAACAAATTGATAGGGTTTTGCTTGATAAAATGACGAGTTTTCGAATAAAGTGACTTGGTTCCACTAAAGAAAATGACAATGTTATTGTGTAAAGTGACAGGATTTCACTAGATAAAGTAGCGGCTTGTCAAATAAAATGACAGAGTTTCAATAGACAAAGTGACGGGTTCATTTGACAAAGTGATAGTATTCCATTAGATAAATTAATGTATCCATTTTATATAATCATCATAGTCGGTCCTATAAGTTTCAATGGTGGATATCTCTCTTCCAAATATTTTCTTTGGTGTGGCTCACATGAATCTCATGTTAACCTATTTTTTTTATGGGCCTAAATGATTACACATCTAATTGTCAGAGTGGATTTTGCATACACATCATGGTGAGCCCCCGCCAAAAATTCAATCCCCAATACTTCTCCAATTGTAAAGAGAGTTTATATATTATATATATATATATATATATATATATATATATATATATATATATATATATATATATATGGCATGAATTTTGATTTTTCCGAGACCCACTGCGATGTTTATGTAATATCCACTATAACCATTGACTATTAAGTCCCATATTGAGCCTAGAGATACGCACTAAAGGAAATAGTTGGGAGAGAGATGTCCACCCTTTATTTTAAAGGGTCAAACATTAATCAAAATCTACTTCAACAACTAGATTATTAAATTTTAAATAATAATAATAATAATAATAAAGCATTTTGCCAAAATTCATACTGATACATGAATCACTTAGGCCAGACTAATGGAAATAATTTGAAAGCCAAGGATTATCTATACACTGTTTACAATTATGCAGTCAACCTAAATTATAAATAAAACTGATTTTTTCGGCCTGTGGCCTAAAATGGGGTGACGCACCTTGTGGTCCAGGTTGATTTTTTAGAAAACATTACAGTATATCTCACCTAAGCCACTGACTATTTGCTCATACAAGTGGCTTTGACAAAAGGGACACTGGTAGCATATACCACCTATTGCAGTACTATATCTTATTGGAAAAGCTCTATTGGCTCCACCATGATATATGTATTTTATCCACGCCATCCATCTCTATTTACAAATCATTATATTTCATGAGCACAAAATTGAGGAAGATCCAAATCTTAAGTGGACCACCACAAGAAACATGAATGATTAGAATATTAAAAACTTATTGGGACCTACAAAAGTTTTGGATCAAGCTAATATTTGTATTTTCTCTTCATTCGTCTTTGTGACGTTATCAGTTAGTTGCATAGAAATTAAACATTACATTGGGCTCTACGAAGTTTATAATGGTATGTGTTCAATCACCACTTTTCCTATGGTGTGGTTCATTCGCGCTACTCAACCTGAATGCTGAATCTCCAAATGGAAACCGTCTAACGTTTCTGTTAGAGTTTTCCTGAAGCGTAATATTTTTTAATATATTTAAAAAGCTAGTGATGTAGAAGTACATGACATGGATCAATAATAAAGGTGGAATCAGCTGCTCACTGTTTCCTGGTAAACAAAACAGAGGATCTACACTCAAAAAAGAAGAAGATGCGGTTTCACTCCGTCATACCGAATGGGAATGTTTTATTCCAGTGGATTCCACCTTAGTGCCGAGAACAAACACCGAGGGATTCAATTCATATTAATTTTATAATAACCGTAATTTGGATTCTAATCAGCAAAGAGACACTTAGAATCACCAAAAGCCGCTTATAATTTTTGTTATTCTTTTATTTTTTTAAAAAACCCAACGCAAGTTGTACATGATGCGACATATTTGGTTTTTTTTTTTTTTTTTTTTTTTTTTTTTTTTTTTAAAGTAAGCCCTTCCCACTTTTATTACAACATAATAATACAAGCGTAGTCTTGGGCCTAAAGTTTGTATGATGCCATTTGGATCCTAATATTTCCAAGTGGGGCCATGTTTACTGATCAAAACCGTTGATATTATGAGCTTGATTGTCGATGTACCATGCAACAAAAATCTCCCTGATAAAAAAAGTTGAAGCCCTTGAATAGGTGTCCAACCAACAGATGGTTAGGAAATTAAGAAGATTCAGCAAATTTTCATAGCAATTTGGATCTTCTATTGTTGGGGACTGTGTGTGCATGGGCCATCCATGATGAGATCTATCATGCACACATACAATTTGGATCATTGGGTGATGGGCCCACTTGTATAAACTGAAATCACTCTCTCCCGAGCATTTCTATCACACCTCAAGATAATATCGATTGGTTGTGAACTTAACTAAGGCCAAAACAAAGATAAAAATTTTAAAAAAACTCCGGAAGAATGTGATAGATGATACAGACGCTTATAGAAATTAAAAAATGTATCGTTGAAATCTAAGTGATTCAAATCAGAGCTTTGCTAAGTGGACACATGTACAATAATTACAAGCTACAGGTGATAGCATGACACATTGGTACTAGATCCAATCCATCCATCAGGTTAGCCTGGCCTTGTACATGTTTCCCAAAAGAAATCTGGTGCACTCAACATGTGAGCCTCGATATTGAAAATGGGTGAAAATAGGTGGATGAGTTAGAAAACTTCAACCAAGGTTTTTATAACAGTACATTTGTTTTGCAAACTTTGGCCCATCTGACCATTGGATGGACTTCATTCTCAGGCTAAGGCATTAATACACTGGTGCCCTTGTGATGTATGAATTGTCTTTAGGACCTATTGAGCCATGCTGAGACATGTGTGGCATGTACATGAACTTTATTGCACACGTTTGTGGGCTTAGCAAGGCTTTTCAAATTAAACCATTCAACTTCTTATTCCAGGTTTAAAAGTATCTTTAGCTAATAAATTATGCTTATTTGATCAATTAACCATGGAATTGGTGTACCTTGTTAGATTTCTAAATTGAAACGCAGTAGAAAGAAGAAACTTTTTGAAAATCTAATTCAATACATTGAGTCAAGGATTCATATTGTAATGATTTCAGAGTTTATAGTTAATCTAAATCATATTCTTGAATCAAAAGCTATGTATGATGTCAACCGATGATAATGAAATTTGATCTTCTACACCTTACACCTTACTCCTTTAGAAACTTGAAATGAAAATGTGGTATTTCTGTATATTGTGTTGGAGAGGAACTAAACTAAGAGTTTATTTATAAGGATGAGAATGGGAGTAGTTCAAACCATCTTTAACTTTTCTTTTAGGAGTCTCTACATAATAAAAGTCTATATATTTCTGAAATACTATGCAATGTAATACAGTCCAAGTGTACCACATATTATGTATCTGAATTATTACAACTATTATAGAGCCAACTATTATGCTCAGTCCAAATTATCTAACAATCAAATCTAAATCATTGATCATGTGGGGCCACTTAATAAAAGTCTTACATACATAAATGGCTACACACGTGACATGAGGTCCAAATATGAACGGTCCACGTGATGCAGCACCCCATGAAATCCTCAAGGCTCAACTTCTGCTTTGATCCAAAACTTGATGAGCCATGAGAAAAGAAAATAATTTCATCCCTTGATTTGCATCTCTCTTTGCTATGGCCTACAAGAATTTTAGATTAGCGTGAAAATTGGTCATTTGGGGTTTCATGGGATGCCGCATCACATGGACCGTTCAGTTTAGACACCCATGACATGTGTGAAAAGGTGCGCACGCAAGTGAGAATGCCTCTCTCTCTCTCTCTCTCTCTCTCTTCTCTCTCTCTCTCTCTCTCTCTCTCTCTCTCTCTCTCTCTCTCTCTCTCTCTCTCTACTCTTGCTCCAGTGGTAGACTCTCAGGAGTTTCAACACCTGGTCAAGGGTTGAGTATCCATAGGTGGTGAAATCCCACTACCGCATGAGTGTGTGGGGGTGTGTGCATGTGTATGGTACCATGAGGTCGATCTCATGGGAAGTTCCCATGAGGTCAAGCTATGTGCGCCCCACCGTGATGTGTGTCGAACATCTACCCCATCAGTCAGATGCACCATTCTGTGGTGGGCCACACCACATACAATAGTTGAGAGGGGTTACCCTCCCATTAAAATATTCATAATCATTTATTGGGTCCACCGAGATGAGAATCACAAATCCAAACCATCCATTGTGTGTGTCCCACTTGGATGAGGCGTTAGACCAAGTTTCAGCCACATCCAAAACTAAGGTGGGCCTACCAAGTGCTTTTATAGGTTTTAGGTATGTCTTCACATAGTTTTAGATGATATGGCCCACCTGAGTTTCGTATACGGCTGATTTTGGGATATCCCATAACCAAAAGGGGAACCATCAAATGCACGATGATGATGTTTGGCACACATCACGGTGGGGCCCACACAGCTCGACGTCATGGGAACTTCCAATGAGGTCGAGCTGTGTGGGCCCCACCGTGATGTGTGTCGAACATCAACACCATGCATTATGTGAGTGTGTGTGTGTGTGTGTGGTGACCCTATTTAAACAAACTAATGTCAAGAATCAGAGGTTTGGAATAATCCCATTTTTAGGAGAGCCATCTGGCAATAATGACTGTGCATCAAGCATCATGCTCTACTAAAGTATCAAATACTTCACATTATAATAATGCATTTTCACAGAAAATAGTGCAGACTTGAAACTTAAGATGAGAGTGGCTGTTTGGATGCATGCAGAAATATGCACACCTGAAACTGAAATTTCCTTCTCATTACTTGTCGCAAACACTAACCTAAGAGTAGTTATTTAATACTCCAGTTGCGTATGACGCTTGATACAGGACTCAAATTAAACAGAATAAATTATGGGACCCAATATCTCTAAGTCAAAGTTGCAAATTAAATTCATTAGACAGTAACTCATGGACACTTGTTTTTGAAATAGGGCCATTGGTTATTTTCATTTTCTAACCGTCCAATAATTGTCTGCTGATGCAATAATCGTGTAATCTAATAAGGCTAAGCTTTAAGTGATCACATCTACATCGGGACCTATAATTTGGACAATTCAATTTGCAATTTATGTCCTAAAAATTAGCAAACTTTTGAAAACCACCCAAAACAAAATAATAGTCAATAATGGAATGGAGAAAGGAAATTATTAGAAAATTTGTGATATGAAATTGCCCAAATGTAGGTTTTTATAAGCAATAAGAAACACTTACCCTTTCTTTCGTGAAAGGGTACATGTCTTTTCATTCTTTTTAATACCTCTCGTTATGTTGTCCTTTCATAGATGACATCCTTCCACTACTATTAAATTTTAAATTCATGAAAAGGCATACTATTCACTACAAGTTTTCCAACTAAGAGACATCAAGAATCACCAAAAGCCACTTTAAGCTTCTTGTTTTTCTTTTTTTTTTTTTCATTTTTTATATTGTGAACCAAAATAAAATAAAATAAAAACCCAACTTGTTTATGATTTGACATTTTTGGTATAAAAACAATTAAGTTCTTCCCACTTTTATAACAATACAATAATCCAAGTGCATGTGGACCTAAAAGTTTGTAAAATGCCATTTGGATCCCCAATATGTCCAAGTGGGCCCATGTTGAATGATCAAAATCATTAATATTATGAGCCTAATCGTGGATGGACCATGCAACAAAAATCTCCCTACAAAGTGATGGGGATTTTCTCCTCATTGCTAGGTTCGATGAAATCGAATCAGTTTTGATATCATCGATAATTGTCGGGATTTTTCACCATTGGTCGCTGGACAGTTTTTGGTCCTGTTTCGATATCATTGAAGGACCTTAGATGATATCGAAGGCTGTCGATAATTGTCGAATTTTTCACCCCTGGTCGCTGGATAGTTTTGGTCCTGTTTCAATATCATCGAAGGACCTTAGATGATATCGAAGGCTGTCATCGAGAGACCTTCGATATCATTGAAGAGTTACGTAGATGCGATTGCGGAAACGCAGATTATACGGAATTTGTTTCCTATTTTGATTATACCTCTTTCTATTCTTATATAAAGGGGTGTATGTGGGATTGAGGTGTATTTTAGGGTATTCTAAAGTTTCCTAAAGGTTTTCTAGAAGGGCTTAGGGCTATCAAAGGTGAGAGAGAGAGAGAGAGAGAGAGAGAGAGAGAGAGAGAGGGAAGCTTGTGGAAGGGAGATTCTGCTTGTTGATCTACTTCGCAGTCCACGTCTCAGCGCTTCTACGTCCTCGTGATCGGTGAGATCTCTCCGTTTTTATTTTGTTCTCTTATTGTTTATTCACTCCTGCGTGAGTGAAGAAGATTGTTACGTTCTACTTCATAGTGGATTATTGATCTAGACGAGGTCCCGTGGTTTTTACCTCTTTGAGGGTTTTCCACATAAAATTTTCTAGTGTCGTGTGGTTTATGCTTTGATTTATTTCATTGCTTTATTATTTCATAATTCTGATTTGTTTCGGGAGGCTAGATCTTAAGGTTTTGTGCAAGGCCCCCAATAAAGTGGTATCAGAGCTAAGTTCATTGAACGGGCAGGATCGATTTTAAATTATGGAAAGTAGCTCATCAAGGATGATCAGCCTCAATGGTTCTAACTGGACCATATGGAAGGCTAAGATGGAGGACTTGCTTTATTGCAAGGACCTATATTCTTCAAATTTAGGCATATCAGCAAAATCTAAGGATATGTCTGATGATGATTAGAAGAAGATGAATCGGAAGGCGGTGGGGTTTATTAAACAATGGTTGGATGATTCCGTATTCCACCATGTGTCTACGGAGACCTTAGTCGCTAGCCTATGACTGAAATTACAAGGGATGTATGAGAGGAAGACAGCTGGTAATAAGATTTTTCTAATAAGGCGACTTGTGAATCTCGAGTTCAAAGATGGTAGTTCTGTGGCTGAGCACATGAATGAGGTCAGCAATATAGTGAACCAGCTCTCCGCTATGAAGATGGTCCTGGATGATGAATTGCAAGCTTTGTTATTGCTTAGTTCATTGCCTGACAATTGGGAGACATTAGTGGTGTCTCTAAGTAACTCCGTACTAGACGGAAAGATATCCATGAAATAGGTAACCAGTTGTCTCTTCAATGAGGAGACAAGGATGAAGTCTCAGGGGTCTACTCAACAAGAGGCCCTTGTGACACAGGAACGATGGAGAGGAAAAAACAGGAAGGGTGGGAAGGCCCGAGATAAATCAAGAGGCAAGTCGAGTAAGAGAGAAGATGTTGATTGCTGGAATTGTGGCAAGAAGGGCCACTACAAGTATGAATGTCGTGGTAAGAAGAGCGACAAGAAAGGAAAAGGAAAGGGAAAGGAAGATGAATCAGATTCTACTACGGTCACTTCAAATGGCGACGTTGTAGTTATTCTTTCAGCAGATCACGATATATGTCTCACGGCTATGAGTCAGGACACCGACTGGGTGATAAACTTAGGAGTCTCTTTTCATGCAACTCCACGCAGGGACTTCTTCACAGGCTACAAGTCAGGTGACTATGGGATCGTAAAGAAGAAAAATTTTGACGTATCGAAGATTGTAGGGGTCGGTGATATTTGTATGAAGACCGATGTGGACTGCACATTGGTTCTCAGGGATGTGAGGCATATCTCAGACCTTCGCCTCAACTTGATGTCGAAGGGGAGGTTGGATGATGATAGCTATGAAAGCCGGTTTGCTGGTGGGCGCTGGAAGCTCATCAAGGTTCATTGACCGTAGCCAGAGGAAAAAAGTGTTGCACCCTTTACAAGGCAAGTGTCAGTGTGTGCAAGGGTGTGTTGAACGCAGTGGAAGATTCAGCTATTAACATGTGGCACAGCCGTCTAGGCCACATGAGTGAAAAATGGCTTCAACTACTAGCGAGGAAGCGGCTCCTTCCAGATGCGACAGGTACACCTCTCAAACCTGTTTTGATTGTTTATCAGGGAAACAACATAGAGTTTCATTTGTTAAAACTGCTTCTCATGTTAATAAAGTGCATGCATTAGATTTGGTTTATTCTGATGTTTGTGGTCCTATGAGGACAAAAACCTTGGATGGGGCATTGTATTTTGTCAATTTTATAGATGATGCATCTAGGAGGGTTTGGGTTTATGCTTTGAAATCCAAGGATGAGGTCTTTGGTGTGTTTAAATTATTTTATGCTATGGTCGAGAGAGAGACATGTAGATCATTGAAGTGCATCCGCACTAACAATGGTGGTGAATACATTGGCGACTTTCATGAGTATTGTAAGTCCCTGGGTATACGACATGAACAGACGGTTCCCAAGACCCCCCCCCCCCCCCCAACATAATGGTGTGGTTGAGCGAATGAATTGTACCATTGTAAAGAGAATCATATGCATGTTATTCCATGCGAAGTTGCCCAAGACGTTCTGGAGAGAAGTAATGCACACGGTAGTGTATCTGATAAACAAGTCTCCATCAGCCCCGTTGAATGGAGAAGTACCTGAGAAGGTGTGAACTAGACAGGATCCATCGTACAGTCATCTCAGGGTGTTTGGATGCAGGGCATCCGTTCACATACCAAAGGATGAGAGGTCCAAGCTCGATATGAAGATCAGGAAGTGTGTGTTCTTGGGGTACGATGATGAAAGTTTGGTTACAGATTGTGGGATCCGACCGAAAAGAAGCTCGTCAGGAGCAGAAATGTGGTTTTCTTTGAAGATCAGTGTATAGAAGACATTGGTAAGCCATAAAAGAACCAGCCTATTTCAAGTGAGCTAGAGGACATGGATATGATTATTCCTCCCGTGGTGCCTGATGACGGGGGAGTACAGCAAGGTGCAGAGGACGAGGGAGTTCCTTCAGAAGATGGACCAGGGGAGAAGCCCCCACTTGATCCGCCTGTTAAGCCACAGGTGAGGAGGTCATCTAGGGACAGACAGTCGTCCAAGAGGTACTCGCCGCATAAGTACATTATGTTGACTGATGGGGGAGAGGCAGAAGATTATTTTGAGGCCCTAACCGACGAGCATAAGGGGGAGTGGTTGAAAGCTATGCAAGAGGAGATGAAATCCTTGCATAAGAACCACACCTATGACATGGTGAAACTGGTTATGGGCAAGAAAGCTTTGAGCAACAAGTGGGTGTTCAGAAAGAAGGTTGAGCAGAAGAATTCACAGACGAGGTTCAAGGCCAGACTTGTGGTAAAAGGGTTTGGTCAGAGGAAAGGCATAAACTTCGAGGAGATATTCTCACCAGTGGTGAAGATGACATCCATATGGGTGTTGCTTGGGTTGGTAGCTAACATAGATCTGGAGATAGAGCAGTTAGATGTTAAAACTGTCTTCCTCCATGGTGACTTGGAAGAAGAGATCTACATGCACCAACCAGAGGAGTTCGAAGTCAAGGGCAAAGAGTATATGATGTGTAGGCTGAGGAAGAGCTTCTATGGGCTAAAACAAGCTCCACGGCAATGGTACAAGAAGTTTGACTTATTTATGTTGGAGTATGGGTATGATAGAACGAAGTCAGACCATTGTGTGTTTACGCACAAGTTCTTAGATAGTGATTTCTTAGTTCTGCTGTTAAACATTGATGACATGTTCATCATAAGAAAAGACATCAAGAAGATCGACAGACTGAAACACGAATTGGACAAGTTGTTTGCCATGAAAGACTTGGGCCCGGCTAAACTGATCCTAGTAATGGAGATAACCCGTGACAGAAACAGCAGAAAACTTTGGTTTTCACAAGAGCGGTATATTGAGAAAGTCCTAGAGCGGTTCAATATGAACGCGGCGAAGCCGGTCAGTACTCCACTAGATGGTCACTTCAGATTAAGCGACAGGCAATGTCTCAAGACGAAGGCAGAGGTGGATGAGATGCAGAAGATACCTTACACGTCAGCAGTAGGAAATTTGATGTATGTTATGGTGTGTACACGCCCAAACATCGCATATGCGATTGGTGTTGTCAGCCGGTATCTTGCCAATCCTGGCAAAGAGCATTGGGCAACAGTGAAATGGATACTACGGTATCTAAGAGGCTCATCCAGGTTGAGCCTATGCTATGGTGATGGAAAACATGTGTTAGAGGGCTACACAGATGCAAATATGGTAGGTGACATAGACTCCAGGAAGTCTACACTGGGGTTCATGTTCACGTTTGCAGGGGGAGCGGTTTCTTGGTAGAGCAAGCTGCAGAAGGTCGTAGCATTGTCGACGACAAAGGCCAAGTACATGAAGTCACAGAGGCATGTAAAGAGATACTTTGGATGAAGAGGTTCCTACAATATCTTAGCCTGAATAGGAGGAGCACGTGGTCTATTGCAATAATCAAAGTGCTTATACACTTGAGCAAGAATCCAAGTCAGCACTATAAGTTGAAACATAGAGATTCAGTATCACTAAATCAGAGATAATTTGGAACATAAGGTGTTACAGCTTGAGAAGGTCCACACGGACGATAATGGGTCAGACATGATGACCAAGGCATTACTCAAGGGCAAGTTTGAGGTTTGTAGAAATCAGGCTGGCTTGAAGAATGTGAATTCCTCTTGAGTCAAAAAAGGGAGAAATTTGATGGGGATTTTCTCCTCATTGTTGTGGGTTCGATGAAATCGAACCAGTTTAGATATCATCGATAATTATCGAGATTTTTCACCATTGATCGCTGGACAGTTTTGGTCCTGTGTTTCGATATCATCGAAGGACCCTTAGATGATATCGAAGGCTGTCAACGAGAGACCTTCGATGACATCGCTAATTGTCAAAATTTCACCCCTGGTCGCTGGACATTTTTG